>JAWQEG010001491.1:2500-30000 GCA_033782935.1 Petrolisthes cinctipes
TCTGGTCCAACACCCACTCCACTCCTACCCCTCCCTTATGGTCTCAGAGATGTCAGTCCACCCCTCAACACACGCCAACACAGCCCACCACCACGGGCCCTCAGTAGACATGCCAGCCCACCACTCCCTGCAGGTTGGTTAGTTAGTCTCGGGGGGTGTGTGTGTGTGTGTTTTTATTACGGGTCAGTGTGTGTGTTTGTATTTGTGTTTACTGGTCAGTGTGTGTGTGTTTGTGTGTGTGTTTTTATTACAGGTCAGTGTGTGCGTGTTTTTATTACGTGTCAGTGTGTGTGTTTTTATTACGGGTCAGTGTGTGTGTATGTTTACTGGTCTGTGTGTGTGTGTGTTTGTATGAAAGTTTACTAGTCAGTGTGTGTTTGTGTGTGTGTGTTTTACTGGTCTGTGTGTGTGTTTTTGTATGAAAGTTTACTGGTCAGTGTGTGTTTGTGTGTATATTTTTGTTACGGGTCATATGTGTGTTTACTGGTCAGTGTGTGTGTTTGTGTGTGTGTTTTTATTACGGGTCAATGTGTGTTTTCTGGTTTGTGTGTGTGTGTGTGTTTAACGGGTCAGTTTCAGTGAATATGTGTGTGTGTGTGTGTACTGGTCAGTCGGAATGAATATGTGTGTGTTTACTGGTCACTGTGTGTGTGTGTTATAATTATTTTCCCGTTTCCGATAATTTTCAATAATAATCAAAGTTTTGTTCGGAATATTTAAGGACCCTGTGATCATGTATGAGAATTGGTGGCTTTTGATTCCTCCTGACTGCCACGAAACAAGCTCCAACTCTGTACTACTGAATCCCCTTTATTACTTTATAAATAGAATTCTCTTAAAAATTATTGACAAACACGGGTGAAATTGCATAACTAAAAAAAATGGACACACTCACACACATTCTCTCTCTCTCTCTCTCTCTCTCTCTCTCTCTCTCTCTCTCTCTCTCTCTCTCTCTCTCTTCTCTCTCTTCTCTTCTCTTCTCTTCTCTTCTTCTCTTCTCTTCTCTAACAAAACAAAACCAACACAGGTAATTTGACAACAACAACAACAGTAGTGGTTAAAGGTCAGGTTATAGGTGATGATGGCGGTGAAAGTTACAGTAGAGGTGGAGTTACAAGTGTTTTGCTGTCTGCACCTGCTCAACTTTTATTATTACCGTGACAAGAGAACAAGAGTTTTTTTCTCTTTGTTTTTACTGGGAATATCTTGCCTCACTCTCCCCCCCCCCCCCTAATACAAGACACATACCAACACGGCACGGCACAGTACAGCACATGTGGTATTGGTGATAATGGCGTGTTTTTGTTGTTAGTTTCAGTGTATTGATAGTGTTTGTATGTGTGTGTGTGTGTGTGTGTGTGTGTGTGTGTATGATAATAGTGATGGTATTTGTGTGTGTTTGTACAATTTTGAAAGATGTAGACAATGTAGTTTCTTGTGTGTGTGTAGCACTGACGTTGTGTTTCTAGAATATTGTTTCTTCAGATATTAAACTGCAGCGGCAGATTGTATGTACAGTCATGCAGGTTAGTTTCAATACACAACTTTATGTAATTCCCAAACAAATTACTGACAAATGTTTTCATGTACTAAAAGTAAATAAAGAATTTAAAAAAATGTATTTTCACATTCTCATTTGATCTTATTGTTTTGATAGTGAGTAGCTGCCTGTAGAAAATTAGAAGATGGTGCTTAACTTTTATTAACCATCATTATGATAGTGTGTTTGTTTCAATTGGCCAACACCATCATCACCACCAAGGCAGCCCACCTCACAGTTTGTGTGTTAGTTGGTAAAATAATGTTTGTGTGTTGATGCATATAATAATAATGTTTATGTGTTTGTTTGAACAGGCCACCAACACCATCATCATCACCAAGGCAGTCCACTTCCCTGTTTGTGTGTTGTTACTTATAATGATAATGTTTGTGTGTTGCTGCATATAATAATAATGTTTGTGTGTTTGTTGGTACAGGGCAACAGCATCATCACCAGGGCAGTCCACCACCCTGTTCATCCACCTCCACTTCCCGTCGTTCCTCGGTGGCCACATCAGTAGGAACAATGTCTCTAGGGAGGTCAGCAGGCAAACACTTCACAGCCATGCTCAAGTCTGGTACTGTATATACACACATATGCTTTTCTCCATTACTATTGTTATTATTATTGTTCCGGTATCATTGTTATTGTTATTGTTGTTGTTGATATTTTCCCAGGGCAGAATGGCCTTCTGCTCTACAGACCCACGGTACGCTCTGGTCGCAGTGATAAAATAGAGGGGCTGACCCTATATGCCTGGGCTACCGAAGCACATCCCAGGGAAATGGGACCAGAGCTTACTGGACCAGGGAGTCTGGGGGCCTCCGACCGCCAGGGAGATTGGGGGGAAGGTCTTTGATCCCACAGCCAGTGCTGTGGGCTCAAGTCCACGTTACCACAAGAGCTACAAGTGTGGCCACACCTTCCATGAGACCAGCCCTGAATGGACCATAAGGGGGGAGGGAGGTTAGACTGCTGCATGCAAAGGGATAATGTACCCTCGTGTGCTGGCGGTCCACACAGCAGTGGGAAAAAAAAGAGCCTCTGGTTGCAGTACACCTCACGTGGGCAGATCTCGTCAAATCCACTAGAAAGTGACCAGATCCTACAACATTCTTTATTCTAGCCCTGTGGAGGATGACTAATATTCACAGAGAATAAAGTCAGCCCCCCTGGGCAGATATTATTGTTGATGTTATTGTTATGGTATTATTATTATTGTTGTTATGGTATTATTATTGTTATGGTATTATCATCATCATCATAACTACCACCATCATCATCACCATATATCACCATCATCATCATCATCATTATTATTATTATTATTATTATTATTATACTATATAGGAGACCCTTTATATGACACAAATTAATCTCAGTGGACCCTTGAAGACCACCAAATATTTTCCCAGGCTTTTATTATTCATTGTCCAATTTAAGAAAACTTGTACAGTAGGTCCTCGATATAAGATGATTAAATTTAGCACTTACTGTAAATCCTTTTAATACCTGGCACCATACAACCTCACAGATGTGGCGCCTAATATTAATCAATCAATCCTTTTAGTACAGGCTCAGTAAATCACTTAGTAGAGTGTATGGTAATGAATAACAGAAGCTTGGGAAAACATTTGGTGGTCTTCATTGAGGGACTGAGTGTAAAATGAAGTGGTAATGGATACAAGTATTTATTCATTGTATATCCAGGGAATCTAATGTATAAATTATTGAGCAACAGGAATATTGACATTATAGAAGAGTAATTAACTGCCTGTTGTTTTTATTTTACAAGCTCCCCCCACTGAGGAAGAGTCAGGTACAGTGTGTGTGTTGTATTTACTTAATGGGGTTGTACAGCTTTGCGCAGTGGCAATATCGTAACCAATGAGGTCGAGGATTGCTACTGTGCTTAACTGCTATCGGTATTGGGAAAAGCAAGAACCTCGGTGACCTACCCCTCCCCAGGAAGGGTAGGTAAGCCTTACCCCGCCTCCAAGCGGTGACCTCGGGGGTACACCTCCTTTTTTTATCTAGTTTTTATCCATTCAGGAGGTGGAGCCAAAGGGGAAGGCGGTGTGGGGGTGAGACCTAGCTTCCCCCACATATAGGTTTTAAGGTTTTTATTGTATTTTTATTGTATTTTAGTGTTTTTAAGATTTTAATTTCTATGACTGCATGTTTTTATATTTTGTGATAATTTCTTTTAAATTTATGACCTTGTTTTTAGCTTTTGACAATGCCGACGGCCCGTGTCCCTCCGGGAATGAGCACTGCATTGGCCTTGCCAGCCATCAGTGGCCCCCCAATGGGGGAGTGGACAGCTATGGCTACTGGCGGGGGAGGGTCTCCGGGTTGCCCTGTAGAGGGAGTAGGGAAGAGGGATTGTATGAGAGTGGTAGCTATGAATGTGAATGGAATGACGGATGGGACCAAGAGGCGAGAGATTGTAGAATGTTTTAAGAAAGGAAGAGTGGATGTGATGGGAGTGACGGAGACACACGTGAAAGGATGTGGAGTGGTTGAGTGTCAGGAAGGAAGGGAGAGTGGACTGTGGGAGGGAATGGAGGGAGGAGTAGTATGGACGGGCATGAATGAAAAGAGTAAAGGAAGAGGGAAGGAAGGGTGTGCGCTGTTGGTGTCTCCGTGGGTGTGGAAGGGAGTGGATGGACATGGGTGGAATGGATCAAGAATAGTATGGATGACTGGAAAGATTGGCTTGGTGAAGTATGCTTGGGTGTGTGCTTATGCACCAGTGAATGAAAAGAGTAAGACAGGGAGAGAGAAGATGAGAGTGTTTTGGGAAGAGTTGAATGCATGTCTGAGAGGAATTGATAATGGAAGGAGAATAGTGATGATGGGAGACATGAATGGAAAGGTGGGAGGTGAGGAAGTGGGGAATATTGTGGGTAAATGGGGTGTAGAAGGAACAAATGAGAATGGTGAATATCTGGTGGATGTCTGTGCTGAGAGGGGGTTGTTCTTGGCGAACACCTTCTTTCAGCACAAGATGATCCACAGGTATACATGGAAGAGAAGGGATGAGAGAGGAGAGCAAAAGAGTTTGATTGATTATGTGGCAGTGGATGAAAGGTTGAGGAAGGATGTGTATGACGCAAAAGTAGTGAGAGGAATGGTCCATTGCTCCGACCATTTTGCGGTGTTGGTGAGGATGAAGGTTAGGGTTAAGTGGGAGTATAGTAGGAGGGATGAAGGGGTGAGGAATAAGAGGGTGGTGGCTAGTGGGAAATTAGATGTAGAAGAGTATAGGGAGGAATATAAGAGGAGGGTGGGTGAGGTGCTGGGGGATGTAAGGATGGGGATAGGGGAGGGAGTGGGAGTGAATGTGGTGTATGAAATGTTTAAGATGAGAGTATTAAGGACAGCAGCAGAGGTAGTAGGATATAAGTCACAGAAGAGGGGCAAGAAAGGGAGTGCTTGGTGGACAGAAGAAGTGAAAGATGCTGTAGAGGATAAGAGGAAGGCATATCGGAGAACACTACAGAGGAATGTGCCGGAAGAAGTGAGAGAGAGATGGAAAAGAGAATATAATGTGTGTAAGAGACAAGTGAAAATGATGGTGAGTGAGAGTAAAAGGAGAGTGGATGAGGAGTTTGGTATGAAGCTGAGTGAAAAGTCTAAAGAGAACAAGAAATTATTCTGGAAGGAGGTTAAAAGAGAAAGAGGAGAAGGAAAGTCTGGTAGTGTGAGAATGAAGAGAGAGGATGGAGTTACTGTGAGTAGAAGTGAGGAAGTGAAAGAAGTGTGGAAGAGGCATTTTGATCGGTTGATGAGTGGGGGGACGGGAGGGGAGGCGGTGGTGACATGCATGGGGATGGAGGCAGGTGGTAGACGACAGGATGTACAGGGAGAATTAGGAAGGGAAGAGGTTAGGAAAGCAATAGGAAAGTTGAAGATGGGAAAGGCACCAGGGGTGGATGGGATAACTGCTGAAATGTTAAAGTGTGGGGGGGAGGTAGTGGTGGAGTGGATGTTGCTTATATGTACATTGGCCTGGAGGCAGGGAGAGGTGCCAGAGGATTGGAGGAGAGCCATAATTGTACCTTTGTATAAGGGGAAGGGAAGTAAGGATGAGTGTGGTAGCTATAGGGGAATAAGCCTTCTTAGTGTACCGGGGAAGGTTTACGGGAAGGTTCTGACTGAAAGACTGATGGAAGTAACAGGGAATAAAGTTAGTGAGGAGCAGGGAGGATTCAGAAAGGGTAGAGGATGTGTGGACCAAATATTTGCATTAAAATCAATAGTGGAGAAGTATATTGGGAAGGGTAAGAAGTTGTATGCTGCCTTCATGGACTTGGAGAAGGCATATGATAGAGTTGATAGGAAAGCTATGACAGAGGTGTTGAGAATTTATGGAGTTGGGGGGCCTTTGCTGAAAGGCATTGAGGCTTTTTATGCAGATGCAAAAGCATGTGTACGGGTAGAGGGTGATCTAAGTGAGAGTTTTAATATTAGTGTAGGGCTGAGACAGGGGTGTGTTATGTCACCATGGTTGTTCAATATATATATGGATGGTTGTATGAGAGAGGTGAAAGCCAAAGTGAATGGTCTGGGGGTGAAGTTGAGGCTGAATGAAGCAAATTGGTCCCTGGTGGCAAGTTTGTTTGCGGATGACACTGTGCTGATGGCTGAGAATGAAAGGAATTTACAGAGAGTGGTGGACGAATTTCAGTCTGTGTGTAAACGAAGGAAACTGAAGGTGAATGTGGGTAAAAGTAAAGTGATGGTATTTGAAAGAGCAGAAACTGAAGTGATTGACTTTGCTACACCTTACAGAGTGGCTGTACCAACTGGGACGAAGTGTGAGATAACTCTGAGGGGTGAGAGGATGGAGGAAGTGAAGGAGTTTAAGTACCTGGGTACAGTTATGTGTAAACATGGAAGTATGGAAGGAGAAATTAGGGAGAGAGCAGTGAAGGGTAGACAGGTCATAGGATCACTGGGGAGGATTATGAAGGGTAGAAGTGTGAGTATGGAAGTGAAAAGGGGACTACGAAATAGTATAATCCTGCCAACACTGACATATGCGTCGGAGACATGGACATGGAATAGGGCGCATCAGTCTAGAATAGGTGCTGTGGAAATGAGTTACTTGAGAGGAGCATGTGGACTTACTAGATGGGATGGAGAAAGTAATGAGAGTGTATATGAGAGATGTGGTATGAGTGAGAAGGCAATTGGTATTGAGTGTGGAGTGGTTGAGAGAGTGAAACGTAATACATTGAGATGGTATGGACATGTGGAGAGAATGCAAGGCGAGGAATTTGTAAAGAAGGTGTATGGAAGTGAAGTTGTAGGACCTGGTGTGAGAGGCAGACCACCAGTTAGATGGCAGAACAGAGTGGAAGAGTATGTAAAGGAGAGAAACATGAGGGGCAGAGTAGGGCTTGAACAAGTAAGGAGGGAGTGTTGGAACAGGGAGAACTGGAGACACTTCTGCCGTGGCCACCCCCTTGGGGGGAGTTCCCGGAGGGAACGAGGCGTCGGAGCTATAGATAGATAGACAGTGTTGGTAAATCTCGAAGTAATGATTCCTCCATGCAACAGTCCACCATTAGTTTTGTTAATCTGGTCCTGTTTGATAAATCTGGAGGTAATGATTCCTCCGAGCAACAGTCCACCATTAGTTTTGTTAATCTGGTCCTGTTTCATGGCATAGTGTGGAGGAATCAAGCTGCCGTAATGTACCAAAAGTTACTATACCCTTAAGGTCATTAGTTATGTATACTGTAGTTTTTTGTCACCCTTGTCGACTGATATGGTTGGGTAGGGACTTGTTGTGGATTATAAGTTAATCCAAAATATCGTGACAAATTCGTGTCACCGACTCATATCTCTGTTTCTCATTTCTAATTATTTTATTGTATTTAATTTATATGTATGTATATATTTATTTTTTAATATCTATTTATGTATTATTATTACTATTTTTATTTCATTTATTTTTTCAGTGACTGGACAGAGCAGCGGGTATGGTCAGTCATCAGGATATGGTCAGTCATCAGGATATGGTCAGTCATCGGGATACGGTCAGTCATCAGGGTACGGTCAGTCCTCGGGATACGGTCAGTCCTCATCGTCGGTGAAGTCGTCGGGATACGGTCAGACCTCTTCGGGATATGGACAGTCACCATCGAGTTACGGACACTCGGGTTATGGACAGTCTACAGGATATGGACAGTCCAACTACGGGTCAGGTGAGGAGAGAGAGAGAGAGAGAGAGATTACAGTAATGTGAAAGGAATTGGGAGTGAGAGAGTAGTGAGAGATGGAGACAGTAGTAGTAGTAGTAGTTGTAGTAGTTTAGTAGTTGTTGTTGTAGTAGTAGTTGTAGTGTAGTAGTTTTTTGTAGTAGTAGTAGTTTAGCATTATTTCTGGGCCAAATTTAATCTTTTTCATGTTGTTTTTACCACTTTCCATTTTCCCTCCAGGCTACGGTGGCGGCCTGTCCAGGAACCAGATGGGTCGAGCTTCCTTCTCATCGGTTGGCAGTTCCCCAGTGATGCGCCAGAGAACATCACTAAGACGAACCTCATCAAACACACCCATGGCTAGACACCGGGATCTGGCCTCTGATATGATGGCTAGGTGAGAGAGAGAGAGAGAGAGAGAGAGGGGGGGGGGGGAGAGACTGACGAAGAATGAAAGAGATTGATTGATTGATTGATTGATTGATTGATATTAGACACCACAACAGCAAGGTCATATAGCGTCAGGAAAAGGTGATAGAGAGGTGAGACAGCAAGCAGGAAGGAAATAGAAAGAAAAGAAGGACAGTTGAAGAAGAACTAAAAGGGAGTGGCTGGGGCCAAAGGGGCGCCAAAACTCTTAAAGTATTGCCCACATCACTACAGGGAGAAAGAGAGAGTGAGTGAGTGGTGGAGAGACTGATGAAAAATGAGCAGTGATAGAGAGAGAGAGAGAGAGAGAGAGAGAGAGAGAGAGAGAGAGAGAGTGGTGAATTTGATAGTTACCCTACATATAAGAGATAATAGAGAAAGATGAGTACAGTACGGTCGATGTAACAAGAGCTGAATATATCACCAATAGATGGAAAGAAAGATAAATAAAGAGCAAGACAAATGGATAAATATATGCAATAATCTCAGCTAGAAAGAACAAGGATTAAAATGAATAATCTGTTCACACCATCAGAACGAAATTAAAAAAGATAAATAGAGATCAAGATAAATAACTAATATATATGTGCCAGCATCTCAGCTAGAAGCAATAATGGTTGAAATGAATAGTCTATTAATTTTCTCCTATGTCTGCTCCTCCCCTGCCCTTACCCACCCCCAGCGTGTGTATCAGTGGGAGTCCAAAGAGAGGAGAGCCCGAGGGAGACGAGGCAGACCAGACGCCCTCCACCTGTTCCTTCACACGTCAGGAGAGCTTCATCAAGTAAGTGTGTTCTTCGGGAGGTGTTATGGTTGGGAAAGATTAGTGTTTGTGTTGGTTTAGTTTTCAGGATGGTGCAAAACGGCAAATGCTGTTATGTTCGTCATCATTATATTTTTGTTGTTGTTGCTATTATCCTGATTATTATTGATAATATTATTATTAATAGTAGTATAATAATAGTAGTAGTAGTAGTAGTATGATAATCATTGTTATTATTATTATTTTTAGTAGTAGTAGTAGTAGTAGCAATAGTAGTAGTATTAGTATAATCATGTGTATGTCATTGATTATTATTGTAATTAATTTCACCATGTGATGAAATATAGATTTGTAAATTTATCAAGTTTTCAGTTATCAAAATTGCAGGAAGAGATAAAAATTGATTTGTATATTGTAAATACTGTTTGTAGTATTTTATAAACCTTTTTAGTGAGGAACTTTAAGTAGAAGCACACATCATAGTATAGTATATTCTTATCACCAAAACTGTTTATCAAACTTCTTTATAATCTAGAAAATAGAAGCACATTTTTATAGATGAATATTCTTCTGTTTCTGAAATGTCTTAATAATTAACAACCTTAAAACCTTTTGAGATGCACGCTGTGTAAAGTTAACAAAATACTGTACAGCAGTAATCATTAACATCTCACACTGACCTAATCATTAATCATTAACATTAATACCTTGTCTTAATTAATGGGATCATTAAGATTTTGTTTGTTTTTGAATTGAAGGCTGCTGATTCCTCCACACCATGCCAAGAAATTCTATCTCACCTTAGCGATCTGGTTAGTGGCACATTTGGAGGAATCTGTTTGCCTCCTATTCACCTCTGAAAATGCACCTCGGTCAACCTTTCTTCTCACTTAGATTACTCACAAAAATAATATGTTAATGTCCATATAGTTAACAGATACTAACATTATTTCTCTTCTTTTCCTTCCTTCCCTCATTTCCTCTCTTCCTTCCCTCCCTTCCTTCCCCATTCCTTCCTTTCCTCATTCCCTCCCTTCCTTCCCTCATTTCCTCCCTTCCTTCATTCCATTCCTTCCTTCCCTCACTTCTTTTCTTCCTTCATCCCCTCCCTTCCTTCCTTCATCCCCTCCCTCCCTTCCCTCCATTCCTTCCTTCCCTCATTCCTCCCTTCCATCATTCCCTCCCTTCCTCTCTTCCCTCATTCCCTCTCTTCCCTCCTCCCCTCTCCCTCATTCCTCTCTTCCCTTCCCTCCCTCTCCCTTACCCCACCCCCTCCCCTCTCCTTTACTCCATCCCTCCCCCCTCCTTCACTCACTCCTCCCTTCCCTCTCCCTCACTCCTATGTTTGTTATGTGGATGCAGCAAAGTGGAAAAGGAAACTATAAACCAGAAGAAAAAGAGAAAAAACAGGACAGTGATAAACAGTGAAAGCAAAATAACAGAAGCCAGAACAACAACAACACTTGATGATGAATGGAGGGACAGTAAAATAGGCAGAGAAGTAACTGAGAGAGAGGTGAAGGAAAACAGGAAAAATAGTGACACCAGAGAACAGAAAGGTGACGTTAGAGGCGACAACGACGATCCGAACAAAAGCGAAAACATGGATCCGACGAAACGCGCAATGAGTGACGTGAGTGTGGATTCTGCCCACGACAGTCCTGAATACCACTCACCCTCCACCAACACCACACCTAGAGACTTTGATGCCCAAGAAGAAGAAGAAGAAGAAGAAGATAATCACGGGAATTCAGAGGACGCGGATGTGTGTGAGGAAGAGGAGAGCGACCAGGACGTACTCAAGGAACTCCAGTACGAAACTGATGATGACGACGATGATGATGATGAGGACCTGGAGATTCCCACTGAGGAGAACTTTCTGAAGTCGTCTACGTCGGTGAGTGGGGATGACGACCTCAGCGCCGAGCCTGGGTTTGGACGCCCTCGCTCTGTCCACTTCGAGGATGAGAAATGGGAAAATGGTGAATACAGGCTGAAGGATGATGATGATGAGGATGATGATGATGATGATGATGAGGAGGAGGAGGAGGAGGAGGAGGTGGAAGAACATGAGAAAGAACAGGTAATTAAGAACTCGTGGAGTGAAGTCACCCTAAAGAACCGAAGACAAAAACAGGAACGGTTTGAACTGATAGAAACGTGGACAAACAATAACAGAAAACAAGAACTACAGCCTTTATTGTCTAGTCAAAAGGCAGCATTAGTAACAGTAACAGCAATAGAGGCATCCTCTTCTTCTTCCTCCCGTCCCCAGAATGTTAAAAGTGCCAACAAAGAGAGTGTGCGAGAACTCCTGCGGCGAAGGAGAGAGGAGGTGAGTGAAGTTTTGCAACAGGACAACAGGAGAAGAATAAACACCATAACAGTTAATGAAAAACCACCTGCCAATGAAACCTGGAGTGGCAGCAGCAGTGGAAGTGGCGGCAATAACTCTGGTGGTGACGGAAAACGAAACTCGCGCTCAGTGGAAAGGCCGTGGCGAGAATCCTGGAGAAGCAATGACAGAAACAGTGACAGGAACGGGAACTCGCGAGCCACGGACGCGAGAGGTGATGCTAGATTCGTGAGTAATGGTAGAAATTCAAGAAGTCACGATAGGTACAGTGACAAGAGAGAGAGAGATCACCGCAGGACCGTTAATGAATCACTCAATGATAGCACTAATAGTAGGTTTGGTGAATATAATAATAGAAGATACGATGATAATTATAAAAGTAATGTTTTCAGTGAAGGGAGAAGACACGATAATAATAATTCCAAAGTAATGTATAATAATCAAAGTGAAGAGAGGAAACACAACAAGGCACCGAACGAGAATCACAGTGAAGGGAGATTATCCTACGCAAATCATTCCGAAGTTGACAGTCACATGAGGTCGGATAATAGTCAGCGCTTGTCCCGGTCCAGAAGTATTAGAAAAGAAAACGCATTTGCCAAAAGAGAGAATGGGTACTGTAAAGGGATGTCTTCTCTATCCTCAACCGGGAGTGAAATGACGGATGGCGTCGTTATTTCCAAAAGAGAATACGCCATGTTCAAGTCTCTAGTCGGTGCCCACGGCCTTGTGAGTGATAAATCCGGAAATGATAATCGGAAAACGAACGGGAAATCCAGGAGGACGGGATCTCCCAAATCTGGCAATAAAAAAAGGTACCGTAACAAAACATAATCAAAGCAATATAAAAAGCTTTCAAGATGGTGTGAAGTACTGTTTGGTTGTTTATTTGTTTGTAGTTTGAAGTGTTTGTTCCTCTGATATTGTACATCTATCTCAATTGGCTATGTTCTTCAGTTTTGTACATACTGTATATTTATTAGTTTTATTCTTTGGTGCTGGAATGAATATAGCTTGGCTTTATAACAACATTGCTATTTATTCTCTAAACTTCCTGTTGTAATTATATACTGTACTCCCCAGCTGTACAGTCAGCCAGTTAAGTGATGTTTTGATTTTTGGTTTCATGTATTTCAAATTGCAGTGTTCTGACTGTACAGTATTAGTTATGGCCACCTTGGTAAAATCAAAGTTTAATTATTTATAAAGACATCATTTATCTGGCATTTAAGGACCCTGTGAATGTGTATGAGACCTGGTGGCTTCTGATTCCTCCTGACTATGCTACGAAACAAGTTCCTTCAATGTAGGTGTGTGTGTTTCGTGGCAATGTTTGAAGGACTCGCTAACTTCCATTTTTCTGACTACATTATGTGGGTCCTTAAAGCTTTCTCTTCTTTTTAAATATCCTGCATGCTGTTGTAACTACTAACTTTGTATGTATATACTTTTCTCCTGTATTAATAAATGGACTTTGGAATTGTGCAATTTACGAAACCATGACTTACAGTATACAGGATGTAGAGTGGATTCTTGTTAATATATATTTTGTTAGTGATGGATGCTTGGTTTATTGGCTGGTTTTGCTGCCAATGTAATTTGCCTTGATATTTTACTATTTTGATTTTCTTGTATTAATAATGCATAAAGAGCAGCATGCCAGAGTTGTGTGAATTAAGACAGTATTCATTATCTTGCTCTCTCCTTCGTTGTCTGAATTCTAGATTGGCATTCCAACGTTCTCTTACTTTATTTATTTTATGCAACTGTGAAAATTGACACTTCAACACAAGAGCTGAGTTTCACTTTTGCAGATTGGCATTCATGTTTTGTTATACAGTACTGTATATATATTTTCTGCTTATTAAATATGACAATCCTGTGAACGGACTGCCTCATCTTGCCTTGCTCCCTGTCGTTATTATTTTAATTTGCAGATTGGCTGTACAGTTTTATTGTTTAGTTTTAGTGCAGGTATTGAATGTGACCTTCCCTGCACCCTGAGCCCAAACTGTTGTTGTTGGTTCATGATGTATGCCTCTATAAACTTGGGACCGTCCTTTCATCTGAGACTGTCTTTTCTTGCCTTCTCCCCCCACCTCCTGCCAGACCTGCCGATGCCACACCATATGACCCGTTCTCTGCCGCTGAGCTCCAGATGCAGGCGCTGATGGGGGTGTCTCCTGCCTCATCCAAGAAGCAGCGCTCTGCTCTAGGGGCGTCCGGGTTAGGTCTAGGGGCCCTGGCAATGGGTCTCGGATCCAGTTTGAATAATATTGACATCCTCTCTGGTAAACTGGCCTCTTCGCCAACCCCGAGGCGTGCTTCTGAGGGCCGATGGGGTTCAATTAAGGCCAGTCTCTCCGTCGGGTCCACCTCACCCACCCTGGCCAGAAAGAGTTGGCTTAATAAGGATGGATTTAAGTGGCCTTCATCAACGCGAGATAGTCCTTCGGGAAAGGATAATAGTAGTGATGGTGGTGATAGGTGGTCTGGTTCTTCATCCACTAAGAATGCCGACCACCATCACCACCATCATCACTACCACCGATACTCATCCCCTTCCCCTTCCCCCCTGGCACGCGAGACCGATAAGGATAGCGAGCGATGGGGAGCCTACCCAACAGTCACAGTAACACCCGGTACCCCAACACGACACCACAACACAGACCGCTACTCCTCCCCAACCCTGGCCGATGTGGACCGATATTCGTCACCCACGCGAGACACAGACCAACTCTCGTCCTCAACCACCACCACCAGCACCAACAGATATTCCTCCCCAGCACGAGACAGTGATTTGTTTTCCTCCCCGACCAGAGATACTTTGACAGATCGTTACTCGTCTCCATCGCGAGATACAGATAGATACTCTTCCCCATCGCGTGACACAGATATATACACCTCTCCTTCTCGTGATACTGATCGGTTTTCCTCCCCATCACGTGACACAGACAGATTCTCTTCCCCATCGCGTGAGACAGACATATACACTTCCCCATCACGTGACACAGACAGATACACCTCCCCATCACGTGACATAGACAGATACACTTCCCCATCACGTGACACAGACAGATACACGTCCCCATCGCGTGACACAGGTAGATACAACTCCCCAGCCAGAGATGTAAACATACACTCCTCCCCATCAAACGACACCACCACCACCACCGCTTCCACAACCGTCATCTCCACACCAAACCCTTCCTCGTCCTCCTTTCGTGAGAGCCTCAGTCCTACCCGCGGCAACTGCTGGGTCAATGCGAAACGTAACCTTCGCAGCCTCCTCTCCCCAACCCATGAGCCCCCGCCCCAACCACTGTCCACCCCACCACGTGACCCCCCACCAGGAGATGATAACTGTGTCTCCTCTTCCTCCCCCACCACCACCACCACTACCACCACTACCCTCCACCACCAGACCAACAAGGGCGAGGGTGCCAGGCAAGTCTCCAGACATTGATTCGGTTTATATTATGTGGAGATTTTTGTTTATGCCGTGACGTCATTCCTTGCAGACTTACAATTCCTATCAAAGGTATGCAACCAGTTAGGAACTTTCCACACCAGAAGGCATGAGTTTGGTTGTGAGTCACCTTTACAATTCAAACATTATTTTGTTGTTATCAACTCAGAAATGGCTGCAGTTTTATTAAGCTTTTATATTCATGCATGTAACATTTTCTCTGATTTTCTTGTGTTTTACTTTAATTTTTGTGCCCTAATTGAAAGGAAAAGGACATTTAGGAAGGTCACCACTTAATATACATGAAGGTTTTTTCAACCCTTTGACCTTAAAAAAAATGAAGTTAAATAACGATTGCAATATACGCAACAAAAGCGAAGGAATGTACTGTAATTCGATATAATGATCTTTTAATATATCTGTACACTTGTCATAATATGGTTGGAAAAAAAGGACAACAAAAATGTATTCTGTACATTGTTTTGCTTGGAAAGTTCCCCTATGTTTACAATTCCTGTAACTGATGGTATGGAGTGGTTTCTGCTGATGGACTCGTTATATATAATTGCTTGTTTGGTCACTCATATCTATTTGCAGTGTTTGGGTTTATATAATTTAAAGCATGAAGTGCATTGTAACACATGATAAAGCACTTCAGTAATACAATATAAATACTGTAATTACAGTTACTAATATAACATCTCAGCATATTACAGGCACATTATCAATATCATTATTATTACTTTTGCTACACTGTATTTTATATTTTTCTTCACTTGTTCTTCACCTTGAGATACCAGAAATATATTAGATGTGTGTCACTTTGTTCTCTATTGGTTATTGCTTTTGAGGACTTTGCTGTGTTTATCTCATTAAATACGTTTAAAGTTTTAACATCCAGGATTCCAGGATGTAGAGGGTTACATTCAAAAGCATTATATAATGTAGATGTCACTGCTTATGTAATGTATGGAAATGTATGGAAATATTATCCAGTGTAGTACAGAAGAGAGTGTGAAATTTGTAGCAAAGTCATCCTCACCTGTGTTGATAGTATTGTCCACAACTGTACGCTCACAAAATAATAATATAGGTTTACAGTATTTGAGTACCATACTCTGCCAACAGATGGGGTGATTCTGCCACCACCAAGTCCGGATGGAGTGTGGAGCCATCTAGTGGTGGTCCCTCTAGTTACAGTAGATACCTGAGTGATGCCAACACCTTCACTACCACCACCACCACCACCGCCACCACCAGGACCACCACCAAGCCCACCGTTCTTGACTCCTTCACCACACACGAGTACGATCACGGCAAGAAGTTGTACGATAGGTAAGGCAGTAATGATGTGTTTGTTGTCATACTGAAGATGCATTTTGTCTATATGATTATATTGGACATTTTGTTATACAATAGTTTAATATATGCTGTATACAATATATTCCATCACCACTACTCATCCTTATTCATGTGTATTTTTCTGCTTCACAAAGTACTTTTTTGTTAGTTTTCATTCCCTTCCCATATAATAACAAACCAACATGCAAATATTTTCATGCCACTTTTTCCCTTCCTCCCGACATGTACAGTAGACAAAGCAGAATGCCAATATTTTTAACCAATCATTTTCCCCAACTCTTGAAAAATAAGGTGCATGGGATGTTGTTGATTTTAATGAGTCAAGATAACTTTGCTTTCCCTGCCTTCCAGAATATCTTTACACCCATTATCCTTACTACCTTTCCCATTCTGTATTGCTGTAAACAAACACCCATTATTCTTATTACTTTTGCCATTCTGTATTGCTGTAAATGTGTGATTTCCTTGCCTTGCATCGAACTCTGTTTACGCCAGTTTTCCCTGCCTCCCTGAATGTAAACAAACCAGCACCGAGGGGACACTTGAGACTCGGGTGTCCTCGAGCGGCTCCTCCTCGGATTCCTCCTTACCTCCGCTCTCCTCCTCCCCCTCGGTCACCTCCCCCTCGGGCCTCATCACGTCCAGCAACGGCACCAAGGTTGACCTCCACTGCTCCTTCTCATCGTCCATGAAGCTGCCCAGATTCTGTCATGAGTGTGGACACAAGTACCCCGTCCTGATGGCAAAGTTCTGTTGTCAGTGTGGCTCAAGACGACCCAGTGTTGATGCATGAGAGAAAGAGAGAGTGAAAGAAATGGAGAGAGACACACAGACAGACAGAGAAAGAAAGAGAAACAGAGACAGAGAGAGAGAGAGAGAGAGAGAGAGAGAGAGAGAGGGAGAGCTTTACGATATTAACACATAGATCAGCTATTATGAAATATACAGTATTGATTAACTGGTGGGATATCAAGCAGAGAGAGAGATAGAATGATTGATTTGGCCAGCAATCCCATACAGTGTGCTTAGTTGGTTAATAATGGTAGTTAAGAGTAGTAAGAGAATTATTGGTTGGTTGGAGATGTTATAAGAGAAAGATTATACAAGAGATAGAGTAGAGAAGTAGGAGTTAGATTATTGGATCGTATATAGAGATAAGTAATTAAGGATTGTATGCTAGGAAGTAGAGAAGTATTGTTTGATTAGTGATAGAGTAGGATATAGATTGGATAGTTATAATAATCAGTTTTTGAGTTTGAGTTTTGGGTTTGAAACTGTGTGTGTGTGTGAAGGATTTTTTCGTATAGAGGTAAAAAAAGACTAGTTGATTGGAGTGGGAAAGGAGTGCCAGAAGGAGAAAAGGTATAATTATCCACTTACATAGAGGAAGGAAATTCATCTGGCTGTCAGAGATATCCATCAAAGGTGCCTTGAATTGTGTATGTGTGAGAAACCCAAAAAGTAAGAAACCTTCCTTACAAGCCACACAAGGAAAGTAAATGCTGATCATATCTAAATACAAGTAGTGTAGTGGCTTTGAATTGTGTACTGTATGTAATTTATTTGTGAGTTAAATATTTGGAGAATATGCAATAAAATAGTTCTTATTTTCATTCAAGAATCAAAATTAATTTTTATAAAGGTTAAGAAATTTTAATAGCTAAAACGAAAGATAATTATAAGAGCCCTAGAAACACAGTTTGATAATATATTCATGCATAAAATAGCAGTGTGTATTCCACTTCAGAACATTATGTTTCCACAAGGGTTGGTAATCAGCCAGAAATCTATTAAAACAATACTGGCTGGACACTTTATTATGAGATTGGGAACAGATGAGCCAGTTATCCACAAAATATTGTAGCAATGTTGACAGTCAGTTTTGTATTGTATGTAGAGCAGGCCAAGTAGAGTCAATGAAAGCTGTGACCAATATCAACATCTGCCAAGTTCCTTAACCAGAATTTTATTGTTATTTTTTATTGTGATTTTGCATCACAAGACTCAAGTTGCCCAGCACTATAATATTAATGTCTCGTCATTAATGTACACATATGCAGTGTAAACCTCTGGAAGTCGGAAATTGGGAAAAAATATGCGTTAATTCTTTCTTAGAGGACCAACCGGATGTTTCTAATGGCCACAGTCATCACTTGTTCAATTCAACCATCTGTACTGTGACAGATGTGAATACTTGGTTCAGCCTCTCACAGACAAGGTGTCACACTCCATCCAGTATTCATCATCTGTTAGGTGACTCAAGTTGTATTAGTCAAGACTGAAATTCCTTATGAATGTTTATACAGTATACCTTGTCTCTTACAATGTATACAAGCTGGCATTCCACCTATACAGACCTATATATCATATTGCCTTGAATTGTGTCATGATTCCATAGGTCTGACATTGTTCTGTTTACCATTGGAGGATTATGTATTTTAGGAACTGGTGATGAATGAATTTGGCAAGTTTACAGCAACTGATTCCACCAACCTGTGCCATGAAAACAATAATTCCCTCAGTATATAGAGTATAGGTGCTAAGTTGTGGCACAGTGTGGAGGAATTAGTAGCCTTCCAATTTACTGACTAGATCACAGCTTCCTTTAATCCTCGATATTTCGTTAGATTATGACCTCCTTTTATATGATTTCATAACACAGTACATATTTTCCACCCTCATAACCCCAGTAAATAATAATGAGTGTTTACATAGAGTACTGGGCAGGACATAATTTCATAACATAAGGTACATATTTTCCACCCCATAACCCCAGTAAATACTAATGAGTGTTTACATACAGTACTGGGGATGATGCTCTTTATTACCATTTGATTTGTACCACATAACTATGACTGTGACTTTGCATGTAGAATCATCAATCAATCAATTAATAAGAGTGAGATAATAATTACAATCATTCCATACACATTCACCCATACACCTGGCAACACCCGTGGCATCCTATCATCTTTGTGAAACCCCGATTTTTCTGGTGTTTTAAAAGTCTCGGGTGCTGTTAGGATCCTGGCCCCTCATTACTTATAAATAATTCTTCATGTAACTTTTTATATCATGACACAAACAACCCCAGCAGCCTGGAACCAGAAACGTTCACTCAATCATCTGTTTAGAGAAGAAGTTTTTTTTGTTCAGTCATCTTGTTGCATTGTACTGTAGTAGTTTGTGTTTTAATTTTTTGTAATTCTTTTTTTAGCCAAAACTTACACCTGAGAGAAAAAAAATAATTCACTTCAAGTTTGTGTGTATTGTGTGTCAGGAGATACTGTGGTGGTATTTACTGAAGAATTGGAAAAATAACAAACTTTCTAACATTCCTCATGACACACCAGAAGAGAATACTGTACAGTATAATTATTAACTGACCACCTGGCCGATAATTAATACACACTAATTAACCTCTTGGGCACAGGAGTAAAATCATCTGGCATATGCCGTAGTGACATTTGAAAGTGTTGTTGCTGTGCTGAAGGTGTTGTCTTGAAGTGAACTCTAGCTCCCAGGTGAATGTTAAATGTTTTATACTTACCTGTAACCAGTTAACCTTAACTAACAGAGGCGAGAAAGAGAGAAACAGCTTTAAATCCCGACCCCCATACTGTACAGCCATGACCAATAATTTCTGGCCACTTAGCTCATCTTTTTGTAGACTGAAAGACTGTACTCTGCTTTTATTCCTTGATGCACTGTACTATACTTTTACCTCCACTCGGCCCCACTTCCAATAGTTTCCGTGTAGGAATTTGTGGCGGTGTTTGTTTACTAATGTGAAATTCGACTTAATGTCACATATATAGTGTGTCTTGATGCCTGATATTAAAGAGCATTACTGTATTGTCATTCCTTTTTACACAGGAAGGGAATACAGTACTGTACTGGTAATTAAGGCTTTGTTGTGATGTGTGAGTGAGGTAAACATTCCATTCCTCTCCAGTGTGGTCAGAAAGAATTGGTCATGCACTGTACCTCTTAGTCAGTGGCGAGAAGAATGGTGTTGTTGACAATAGGTGCTATAATAATTATGTACATTTATATTATTCTTACCCTATGATATAATTTACCCTTGTAGTTGATTAAGTTGCTGATGTTCTTGTGGTTTTCTGCTTTGAAGGGATAATCTCTTGTGGCCAAATTGAAGAGTTACTTATTCATCAAAATTGTGCTTAGAATCCTGGGTACTTCAGTCAGTATATGAGTAGCAGATTACAGAACAATAGACCCTCGATATACAGTGAATAGGTACTTGTTTCCATCACCACTATATTTTACACTCAGTCCCTCATTGAAGACCACCTAATATTTTCCCAGGCCAGGCTTCTGTTATTCATTACCATACAGATTAGGGGATTTACTGGTCCTGTGTTAAAAGGATAGTGCTAAATTAATTCATCTTATATGAAGGGCCTACTGTATTTGTTTTGTAGCATAGTTTGGAGGAATCATTAGCCCTCCAATTTGACCACCAGAGACCACTACCACTTTAACATTCTCAGGTTTGGCATTAAGGAGGTAGCATAGTGTTGGTAAATATGGATTAACTGATTCCTCCGAACTATTCCAAGCAACAGGACACCATTATTTTTGTTAATCTGGTCCTGTTTCCTGGCATTCTCTGAAGGAATCAAAAAGCTCCAATGTAACCAAAGTATGCTATACATTCCCTTAATGGTATAAACACCTACGTGATAAGCACTAACTAGATGACGTAACATTATGGGCCGTATGCAAGAACATCCGTGGTGTTGACGATGGCTTGGTTAGGGTACGATGACTCCATAGACACACTACAGTACATAGTCTTTATACCGGTACCACACCATCGTCAACACAACAAATGTTCTTGCATATGACCATAAATTCTGAATGCTGTTTTTGGAAATGTGAAACTACTGTACACTGATGGAAACACTGAGGTTGGTATTATTAAACTCTATATTCGACGAGGAGTTCTCTTATCGCTCAGTTTCCCTTATGTTGCAATGCGAATATAGCGATGAGAAGTATTTTCATTGAAGAGAAAGTTTAATACTACCACCCTAAAGAACTGATTTTTGATTGAAGGTGAACATATATATTCCCAAACCTGAGAGTGGTAAAGCATTCTTTTTATTCTCTGCCGTTCATGCACATTTGTGTTTTTATTTTTTTTCATAATTTAAGTAAGCTGTGTTTGGAAATACTATAATTCATCAAGCTTAATACTGTAGGTTTTATAAATACTGTACTGATGTGTGTTTAGTTTAGGTCTAACGTCACCCGTATGCTGTACTGTACTGTAGTGTTAAATTGGAGCCCATTTTCATAATGTTGAGTATTTACAGTGGGAATGTAAACAGTTAGCCATTATTGACTGCATAGATTCACTACCCTGGCATAGATAGACTTGGTGGGTTTATTATGTACAGTGGGGGTCTGTAGTCATGGTGTGGTTGTAAATAAATGCAACTGGTTAGTCATTATGAAAGCTCCGTTTGATGGACGGAGGAATATGCCACATGTTTAGCCTGTCACCTTAAGTCTTCACCAAATTTCAAGACAGGACTTAAGACCCCCACTGTACACTCTGGGACTAAAGTCATTTCTGTTTCCACCAGATGTCACTGTAACCACATGACTTGTGTGGGGAGGTGTTGTTTTACACTCAAGGTGGGGTTGGTGGGGTATGGTACAGTGTTGGTGGTAAATCTGGAGATACTGATTCCTTCAAATAATATATTCCAGGCAACAGGCCACCATTAACCTGGTCCTGTTGTTTCCTGGCATACTTTAGAGGAATCAAGGCACTCTAATGTATCAAAAGTATGCTGTCCCTTTAAAAAAGCATGACTTTGCTGATAACCCTAGACTGGCTTATGATGGAAATTATACACATGGACTGCACCACAAGCCAAACAAGCAATTACACTGACCTCTGGTGTTAATAGAAATGACTAAAAACTCTGTCTTTACAGTATAACACTTGTCAAGTTGTGTAGATTACAGCTAGGGGGACGACATTCACCATCTTCGTTATTATGTTGCCTTTTGCTTTTATCGCCATATTATTGCCAGGTAATCTGTAGGCAAGGAGAAAAATTTGAAATTGTTGCCTTGGTGTTGAGACTTATTGAAATTTGATGTTTTAATTGATGCAGCTTAAGGGGAATTGGAAAGTTAACAGCATAAATACATATGCTACAACCAATTATATTTTTAATGATGTTTGTTTTATCATTTTCAGTAGAGAGGTAATGAGCATACTTTTATACAAGAAGTTTTTATGCTTTTTTATTTATTTAAAATATGTTTTAATTTTTATTTATATTTCTGATAGAGATTGACCTGGCCTATAACCTTAAAGATCAAAGTTATCGGTTGTGGATGTATCAGAGAGTACAACGAATTTATGGGCCATATGCAGGAATGTCGGTGGTATTGAGGATTGCACGGTACTGGTACATTTGCTGTGTATTGTGTCTAGGGAGGCATCGTACCGGTACCACGCCATCGTCAACAACATCAATGTTCTTGCATACCGCCCAATGCTGTACGAATCCTTTGTTTTAGTGAATTTAATCAAAGTTTATCATGAGTTAATCACATGCCTTACAGTGTCTTGTATGTTTTAAGGCAATATTTAACATTTTTATTGTAAACTTCAGAGTAACATTTTCTCCAGTTCACTTCATTATTATAAACTAATCAAAATATGTCAATCAAACAGTATATTTAGAAGAAAAAAAAAAATCTCGGCTAACAGTACTGCAGTGCTTGGCAAACCCACTTTCTCTATAGTTGTGACTTGGTTACTGTTTCCTTGTCATTTGAGAATGAAATAGTTTGAAAAGTATAGAATATAATTATTGTTCATTCATAGCAAATGGTTTCATTTGTTTCCACCCCATCTGCATGAGTGACTTATTTTAGCTACTGTCTTGTACTGTGAGCTGAGAAATGTGAATCTAAGGGCTGTAGACAAGAACATATCATCTGGTCCCAATGCCCGAGGTACGATGGCCATAAAAAATGTATTGGCTTCATACCCTGAGCATCATGCATTGGGACCCGACGATATGTCCTTGTCTACGGCCCCAAGTACGGTATAGCCACAATCAAATATCCAGCAACACTTTCCTTCCATCGTGCAACAAATAAATCAGCTTCTGTCATATCTTAAAATAATCATACAACACATTAAGTCAACTCAACCCCCTCAATTATTACTATTATGAGGTGCTGTAAAATCATACATGTGTTGTTCTTTATTACCAAGATATTTACAACAACAATGAAAGGAAAGTGTTGCTGGATATTTGATTGTGGCTGTACAATATTTTTTTCACACACATACATACACACGGATGAACAAGTGACATTATCTCATTCATTTAAGTCTCGTCTCGTGTCATGAACTTAGAGCAATACTCGCAGACCAAAATAATAATAATAACAATAATAATAATAATATCATCATCGAAGCACCCACTGATTATCTTAATTGAATGAACGGGAATGTACTGTACGAGTTAGCATCATAAGCAAGAGAGAGAGTATGAAAGAGTGGTTGAGAGTATATGCTGTAAGGTTTAGCATTATGAGAGAGAGAGAGAGAGAGAGTATGCTGTGAAGTTTAGCATAATGAGAGAGAGAAAATGCTGTAAGGTTTTTCATCATGAGAGAGAGAGAGAGTATATGCTGTAAGGGTTAGCATTATGAGAGGGAGAGAGAGAGAAAATGCTGTAAGGTTTAGCATTTTGAGAGAGTGGGAGAGAGTATATGCTTTAAGGTTTAGTATTATGAGAGAGAGTATGCTGTAAGAGAGAGAGAGAGTATACTGTAAGAGAAAGTGAGTATGCTGTAAGGTTTAGCATCATAAGAGAGAGAGAGTGAGTATGCTGTAAGGTTCAGCATTATGAGAGAGAGAGAGTATGCCGTAAGGTTTAGCATCATGAAAGAGGGTATGCTGTAAGGTTTAGCATTATGAAAGAGAGAATATGCTGTAAGGTTTAGCATCATAAGAGAGTGAGCCGGTATTCTTTCAAGTAAAAATGATAATCAGTTGATGACAAGATTAATTTTATAAAACTGTTGTGTATCCTGTCATGAAGTTCTTCCATAATCATGCTGTGTATTATTAATTAAACTGTATTCGTTGCCTTTGCTAATGACTGAAAAAAATAAAATATAATATAACTTCTACTGAGTGTTTGTGTTTGGTTTCATCCTCTTCTATGTTTTTCTCATTATAAAGTCATTGAAAATATAAACCAAAATTTATTTCTCATGAATATCTCCCCTAGCATTTATTTTAACAGATGCTACTAAAATAATTCCTGCCAACATAAACTTTGGTTGGTTTGTAAACAGTGTAATGCATATTTCATATATATTCCTTGTGTATTGTGATTCGAATTAACCTTACTTTCTGGTGCATAAGGAAAGATGAAAATACTAGTAGTAAATTTAAGTAGTAGTAGGATTATAACCAAAGCCAAGCGAATGTTTTATATGATTATTAATTAATGACTATAGCTATATTCTGTGCATTCTTGGGGAATCGGTGGAAACTTTATATATTGACAAAGAATATCTAGATCAGATAATGCATCAATTGTCTGAGTAATTACACGGGTGATTGTGGGTTGTGTGGTTCCAAAGCCATCACTGTTACACTGTTGTATATTCCCAGTGGCCAGAAAACGTAAAGATTATAATGGCCACCTTCATCTTAGGACTCGGTGGTCTGTTTCTTTCTGCTGTTCTTGATTGAAGTTTATCTCTAACTAAATCAGTCACAGCTATAATTCCAGCACGGTTCATTCGATAACGCTTATTAATGAGTTCACCATCATTATATTATATTGGTTAATAATGTCCCGTCGTTGTGGATATGAGCGTTGACGCCTTGGTTGTTGGAATTTGTTAAGACCACTTTTACCTTAACAGTAGTTTTAAGATCATAAGTTTTCTGCAACCACTATTAGTACTTAATAGCTAAATGTTAGTCTTAACAGGAATTTCTTACGCTTAACAACTATTTGTTAGCGCTAACAAGTTTTGTGTAGGCCTATACGGGTACTGCTGTCAGATAAATAAAACGAGTCCTATACGAATTTTGTAAAATTAGAGAAAAACTCATAAGATCAACCACATAAACCACATACATAATCATTTAAAGGGGAAGCCATTGCAAGAGACTGTGTCCCCGATTTTGAACCTGAACCTGAACCATGGCACCCTTCGGACCTAACCTTGGTATCCTTTGGACCTAACCTAACCTAACCTAACCAACTTGACTGTGTGAAAAGAGTAAAAATAGTTTGTGTAGAAATAATAAAAACATGAACACCAGCTAGGGCTTCATAACCAGTATGCTAACCACTAAACTACCAATACGCTCTCGGTATCTGTGCTCTGGCAATATTAAATTATTAAACCCACTTAAGGAATGAAGAAAACTGCTCATGCGCCAGTTAGTCTCCATTATTAAGTTACAGGAGTCGCCATATCAAGCTCATCAATTTTGTTGGGTTGGACAATAAAGTGGCAGAAATTCCAATACACTGCACATTATCAACTTGGCAAGGTTAAGTGATTCTCAGTACTGTAGCCTACAATTGTCAACTAATATTTCCACTTTTTGCTCATCTTTTGGGTAACCGCGCATTTTTATAGACAATTACTATATTTTACACGATATTTTGCAGATTGTTCCCCAGGCTATATAGGTCCCGAAACACAGAGATAGTAACTGTTTATTTATTATATGAAAGGAGTACCAACACTATCATTTATGTGCCTTTTATGTAGACTATAATATTATTCAATTAGAAGGCTACTAGTTGATTCCTCCAAACCATACCAGAAAACAGACAGACTAATTAATCTGTTTCGTGGCATAGTTTGGAAGAATCAGAGACTTTCCAATTCACCAATAAGAAAGTCTCCCCTTATAATTAATGGGTTATGGTGCCCCTTTGGACCCAGGCACTCCATTTCATTATCCTTCAGCTGTCTCTCTTTATCTTCAGTTAATTATCCACAGCTGTCTCTCATTTTCAGTTAACTATTCTGTTTCCTTCAGCTGTCCCTCCTTATCTTCTGTTAATTATCCACAGCTGTCTCTCCTTATTTTCAGTTAATTATCGTGTTTCCTGTAGCTGTCTCTCCTTATCTTCAGTTAATTATCCACAGTTGTCTCTCATTATCTTTCGTTAATTATCCACAGCTGTCTCTCCTTATTTTCAGTTAATTATCGTGTTTCCTGTAGCTGTCTCTCCTTATCTTCAGTTAATTATCCACAGTTGTCTCTCATTATCTTTCGTTAATTATCCACAGCTGTCTCTCCTTATATTCAGTTATAATTATTCACAGTTGTCTCTCCTTATCTTCTGTTAATTATCCACAGTTGTCTCTCCTTATATATTCTGTTAATTATTCACAGCTGTCTCTCTTTGTCTCCAGTCAATTATCCACAGCTGTCTCTCCTTATATTCTGTTAATTATCGTGTTTTCCTTCGTGTTTGCTTGCTGTCTCTCTCATCTCTCTATCACCTTCTCCCTCGTCCTTTCTTTCACTTTAGTTATCCTTCCTTCTGTCCTCTTTGCCTTTCTTACTATACTTTACTTTACTTCCTCCTTCTCTCTCTCTCTCCCTTTTCCTACCCTTCCTATCTATCTATCTACCCTCTATCTGCCTTTCCTCTGTACCTCCCCCCCCCACACACACATACTAGACCACAAGGGGCACCACCTCTGACCTAACCCCCACACCCCAACGGACCACGAAGGAAAGGGAGGGGGGGGGGAAGGATGTAGGGGGGGGGAGCCAGCCAGGAATCTATAATAGGAAAGGAGGAAGAGGAGGAGAAAGGGAAGTACAGCCACAATCAAATACCCACCAACACTTTCCTTCCATCGTGCAAATAAATCAGTATCATATCAAAATATAATCATACAACAACACCTTACGTCAACTCAACCCCCTCAATTATTATTATTATTATGAGGTGCTGCAAAATCATACACGTGTTGTTCTTTATTACCAAGATATTTACTACGATGGAAGGAAAGTGTTGGTGGATATTTAATTGTGGCTGTACATATACATACATACATACATACATACATAGAACACCACCATAACAATACCCAAACGTAAACAATACCTAACTAACCATCCGACATCATTATTATGTTTATATTATTACAGTATACTCTATTACTTTAACTGACCAATCGACACCATTAATCCATTATGTTTATATGATACTCTATTAGCCTCACTATCTATATATATAACAATAACTAACCAACCGACACCATTATGTTTATACACTGTCACTATCGTCATATTCACCCCAAAC
>JAWQEG010001491.1:35000-49922 GCA_033782935.1 Petrolisthes cinctipes
ACCCGCTAACCATCCTACCAACCAACCCGCTAACCATCCTACCAACCAACCCACTAACCATCCTACCAACCAACCCGCTAACCATTCTACCAATCAACCCGCTAACCATCCTACCAACCAACCCGCTAACCTTCCTACCAACCAACCCGCTAACCATCCTACCAACCAACCATCCTACCAACCAACCCGCTAACCATCCTACCAACCAACCATCCTACCAACCAACCATCCTACCAACCAACCCGCTAACCATCCTACCAACCAACCATCCTACCAACCAACCATCCTACCAACCAACCCGCTAACCATCCTACCAACCAACCATCCTACCAACCAACCATCCTACCAACCAACCCACTAACCATCCTACCAACCAACCCACTAACCATCCTACCAACCAACCCGCTAACCATCCTACCAATCAACCCGCTAACAATCCTACCAACCAACCCACTAACCATCCTACCAACCAACCCACTAACCATCCTACCAACCAACCCGCTAACCATCCTACCAACCATCCCGCTAACCATCCTACCAACCAACCCACTAACCATCCTACCAACCAACCCGCTAACCATCCTACCAACCAACCATCCTACCAACCAACCCACTAACCATCCTACCAACCAACCCACTAACCATCCTACCAACCATCCCGCTAACCATCCTACCAACCAACCCACTAACCATCCTACCAACCAACCCGCTAACCATCCTACCAACCAACCATCCTACCAACCAACCCACTAACCATCCTACCAACCAACCCACTAACCATCCTACCAACCAACCATCCTACCAACCATCCCGCTAACCATCCTACCAACCAACCCACTAACCATCCTACCAACCAACCCGCTAACCATCCTACCAACCAACCATCCTACCAACCAACCCGCTAACCATCCTACCAACCAACCATCCTACCAACCAACCCGCTAACCATCCTACCAACCAACCATCCTACCAACCAACCCGCTAACCATCCTACCAACCAACCTGCTAACCATCCTACCAACCAACCCGCTAACCATCCTACCAACCAACCATCCTACCAACCAACCCGCTAACCATCCTACCAACCAACCATCCTACCAACCAACCCGCTAACCATCCTACCAACCAACCATCCTACCAACCAACCCGCTAACCATCCTACCAACCAACCATCCTAACAACCAACCCGCTAACCATCCTACCAACCAACCATCCTACCAACCAACCCGCTAACCATCCTACCAACCAACCATCCTACCAACCAACCATCCTACCAACCAACCCGCTAACCATCCTACCAACCAACCATCCTACCAACCAACCCGCTAACCATCCTACCAACCAACCATCCTACCAACCAACCATCCTACCAACCAACCCGCTAACCATCCTACCAACCAACCATCCTACCAACCAACCATCCTACCAACCAACCCGCTAACCATCCTACCAACCAACCATCCTACCAACCAACCCGCTAACCATCCTACCAACCAACCATCCTACCAACCAACCCACTAACCATCCTACCAACCAACCATCCTACCAACCAACCCGCTAACCATCCTACCAACCAACCATCCTACCAACCAACCCGCTAACCATCCTATCAACCAACCATCCTACCAACCAACCCGCTAACCATCCTACCAACCAACCCGCTAACCATCCTACCAACCAGCCTACCAACCATCCTACCAACCA
Organism: Petrolisthes cinctipes; assembly: GCA_033782935.1. NCBI lineage: Eukaryota > Metazoa > Arthropoda > Malacostraca > Decapoda > Porcellanidae > Petrolisthes > Petrolisthes cinctipes. The sequence continues at coordinate 36,705 of JAWQEG010001491.1, forward strand.
ACCCGCTAACCATCCTACCAACCAACCCGCTAACCATCCTATCAACCAACCCGCTAACCATCCTATCAACCAACCATCCTACCAACCAACCCGCTAAACCATCCTACCAACCAGCCTACCAACCATCCTACCAACCAACCAACCAGCCTACCAACCAACCATCCTACCAACCAACCATCCTAGCTACCAACCATCCTAGCTACCAACCCACCAACCAAAATCCCTAGATACACAATATAACCATTTTAACTCTACGATGGTTCCCTAGATACACAATACAGCCATGGTATATCACTACGATGACTCCCTAGATACACAATATAACCATTTTACCACTACAATGTTTCCCTAGATACACAATATAGAGTTTTATTACCAGTACCAACACCATCGCCAACACCACCACCATGGATATTCTTGCATAGGACCATACTATGAGTCACTTCCACACACACACACACATTTTGTTCTCTCATGTACAAACACCATTATAATTCCTGCAACACTTTCCTTTCATTATGTATCATATCAAAATATAATTATACAATAACACCTTTTGTAAAGCCCAGTGGGGCTGACTTTATTCTCTGTGAATATTAGTCATCCTCCACAGGGCTAGAATAAAGAATGTTGTAGGATCTGGTCACTTTCTAGTGGATTTGACGAGATCTGCCCACATGGATTAAAAATCCACGTGAGGTGTACTGCAACCAGAGGCTCTTTTTTTTTTCCCACTGCTGTGTGGACCGCCAGCACACGGGGGTACATTATCCCTTTGCATGCAGCAGTCTAACTTCCCTCCCCCCTTATGGTCCATTCAGGACTGGTCTCATGGAAGGTGTGGCCCCACTTGTAGCTCTTGTGGTAACGTGGACTTGGGCCCACAGCACTGGCTGTGGGATCAAAGCCTTCCCCCCAATCTCCCTGGCGGTCGGAGGCCCCCAGACTCCCTGGTCCAGTAAGCTCTGGTCCCATTTCCTTGGGATGTGCTTCGGTAGCCCAGGCATATAGGGCCAGCCCCTCCTTTATTTTAATATGTTTTTTTCACTGTGACCAGAGTGTACCAGGGGTCTGTGGGGCAGGAGGCCATTCTGCCCCGGGAGAACATCAACAACAATAACCTTCTTGTGTCATCTCAACCCCATCAAATATTATTATTATTATTATGTCAACTCAATCCCATTAAGTATTATTAATATTATTATTATTATTATTATTATTATGTCAACTCAATCCTATCAACTATTATTATTATTATTATTTTTATTATTATTATTATTATTATTATTATTATTATTATTATTATTATTATTATTATTATTATTATTATGTGCTACAAAATCATACATGCATGTATTGTTCTTTATTACCAAGATATTTACTACCATAAAAGGAAAATGTTGCTGGATATTTAATCGTGGCTTTACAATATCACGCACACACACACACACACGAGACAGCAACATTAGGCTATACCGACAATCACTAGGTCAGTCTTATGCCTTCCACACCCATTCTTGATTTTTTTTCTTTTATTTTTTTTTTTGTGTGTGTGCTTTTTTTTTTTTTTTTTTTTTCCAGTGGTAGGTAATATAAGGTAACTGTTGGTGACACTGGAGACGACCAAACCACAACGTGTACCGATATTCTTAAAGGTAGTGTGTGTGACGTGAGACATTTTTACAGCATTCGATTTTTTTTTTTTTTTTTTTTTTTTTTTTGTCACCATTGAATGTTTTTTTTATTTATCTGTCTCTTTCTGTTTTTCTGTCTTTCTATATATCTATCTGTATTTGTCTGTCTTTCTATCTATTTATCTCTATCTGTCTTTCTATCTATTTATCTCTATCTGTCTGTCTATCTATTTATCTCTGTCTGTCTTTCTATCTATCTATCTCTATCTGTCTTTCTATCTCTATCTGTCTTTCTATCTATCCATCTATCTTTATCTATCTTTCTATCTTTCTATCTCTATCTGTCTTTCTATATGTCTATCTATCTCTATTTGTCTTTCTATCTATCTATCTATCTCTATATGTCTATCCATCTATTTCTCCATTTATCTATCTATCTATCCATCTATCTATCTATCTATCTATCTATCTATCTATCTTACGTAGTCAAAGTTTACATATTGACTTAAACACAGGCAGACCGTCTTTCCTCCTTCCTGCTAACACACACACACACACACACACACCAATGCAAACAGTCTCACACACACACACACATGTACACCTCCACACCCCTGGTACTAACACACACACACACACACACACACACAGACGATTAGGTAAACAGTAATCACAGCGTAACGTCAACATATCCTTTCCATCCCATCAACCACAAGTCCTGTCGTCTATTATCATTATATTTTATTCATTTATTCATTTACTAGGGGAGGTACACTCGTGATACATAACTTCTGACCAGAGTGTGAGGATCAGGAAGCTTCGAATCGCCTGGTATTGCTCATTTCCCCACCCAGTACACCTATAGAGGCTGAGTTCGAATGCAGGGTAATGTGTATGTGTGTGTGTGTGTGTGTGTGGTGCCTGCCGTTTATCTCTGCTGGTCAGGGATTACGTATCTCGAGTGTACAGTCGTGGTCAATAATAATCATCTACATATGGGTATCTAAAGCAAATTGCTGTCTAATATTTTCACGTTCTCATATGATGTTATTGTTTTAAGTAGTGTGTAGCTGCTTGTAGTAAATAAAATGATGGTATTTAGTCTATTTATTGGAAAGTTTATCAGCTAAGGAACAGAGGAAAGCTGTCAAATTCTTACATGAGTTACCCCTATGTGGATAATTATTTTTGACCACGACTGTACATGCGTCTTTTCAGCTTGAAGGCCGGTGGTGCTCATTCAGAAAATATAGTCTTGGAAGTGAAACCGTTTATTTTAGTGGATTTATAGTATATGACGTAATTTTTACGTGGAGTTACGTCATGTTACGTCATACCAAAACCTGCGCCTGGTGATGGTGATTCAGAATATATATGGGTTTTGGATGTAGGTGTAACCGTTTTGGAGTTATAAGCGGACAAACAGAGACGGATTACCATTTTTAGTATAGATATATTGTGTGTGTGTGTGTGTGTGTTAGTACCTGGGAGTAGGGGTGTACATGTGTGTGTGTGAGACCATCTTCATTGTGTGTGTGTGTGTGTGTGTGTGTGTGTAGAAGAATAATGGGATAGGGAGGGTAGAATTCGCAGATATAATTCACCAACTGATCTGAACCAAATAATAAGAGAAAATATTTTATAACTGAATGAAACTAAACTAATTAAAATGAGAATTGTATGAGAATGTTATTATTATTATTATTATTACTATTATTATTATTATTATTATTATTATTATTATTATTATTATTATTATTATTACTATTATTATTTTCGTTATTATTAATATTATTATTATTATTAATATTATTATTATTATTATTATTATTATTATTATTATTATTATTATTATTATTATCATTATTATTATCACGTAAGGGAAGGAGATTCTTTTTTATTATAATATATTTTACACGAGATATTTATTTTTATTATTATTTACCAAAATGCTCCCCAAATATGGAAGGGGAATTAATCATATATTTTGTTTACTAATAATTGATGCTATTTAAGAAGAAGAGATGATTGGTACACACACACAGAGTTACAAGGAGTTACAAGGAGTTACAAGGAAAAGAAGTACCCTAGGGGACCTTACGATCCATACAAAGAGGGTACCTGTGGGTTTAGTTGCGCAAGTAGGCGACCGTCCTCGAATGTGTCATGTGAAACCATCAAGGAACACTCGCACAACGGCTTAAACACCTAGACGGTGATTTAAGACTTTGTCTAATCTGGACTTGAACTGATCCACAGAGTTGCTGTTGACTACATCAGCAGGAAGTGCGTTCCAAGTACCGCAGATGCTGTATGTAAAGAATTTACCACACAGATCACGGTTGTATCGCTTCAGTTCAAGTTTGTAGCCATGATTCCTGGTTGTGCCCTCACTGAGTTGGAAAATGTCCCTGTAGTCTACATTGTCAAAGCCTCGTAGTATTTTAAACACTTCGATAAGCTGACCACGCAGTCTCCGGGTTTCCAAAGAGAACAGGTCAAGTTCTACCAACCGATCTTTATAGCTTCTGTGTCTAAGAGAGGGTATAAGTTTGGTTGCCCTGGCTTGCACTCGTTCCAATCTCGCGATATCCTTTCGGTAAGAAGGACTCCAAAACTGGACTGCATACTCCAGGTGCGGTCGGACAAGGGAATTGTACAGACAAAGTACTATCTCCTTGTTCCGTTATCCAAACTGTCGCTTTATGTACCCTAACATCCTTTGGGCTTTCTTCTCAGCCTCAATACACTGCTTTGAGAACTTGAGGTCGCTGGTGATAGTTACACCCAAGTCTTTCTCAGTATCAGTGCTTACGAGAGCATTGCCCTTAAGGTTATACTCTGTTCGGGGGTTTCTGTGGCCTATATGCATAACTTTGCATTTGTTCACGTTAAATGGCATTTGCCACGTGTCAGACCACTCCCCGATCTTCTTAAGATCTTCTTGTAAGCGGGTAGTATTTCCTTCTTTCGCGACATTCATACCAAGCTTAGTATCATCGGCGAATTTGGAAATCTTGGCAACCATGTCACCATCCACGTCATTAACATAGATGATAAACAGTAGTGGTCCCAGAACAGAACCTTGGGGAACACCGCTAGTAACGGGCACCCACTCTGAAGCCTGTCCATTCACTACCACCCGCTGCCGTCTGTCACTTAGCCAGTTCTCTATCCAATTTGCCACATTTCCGTCTATGCCCAGTGCACGCACTTTCCGAAGGAGGCGGCGGTGGGGTACCTTATCAAAGGCTTTCTGAAAGTCTAAGTAGACAACATCGACCGCTTTATCCCGATCATGCTCACTGAAAACAAAATGGAAGAATTCCACCAGATTTGTGAGGCATGACCGGTGCTGCCGGAACCCATGCTGGGAACCCCTCAGTAGCAAATTTGATTCTAAGTGTGCTGTTATTTTGTCCACCATGATGCTCTCCATGAGTTTACAGACTATCGAGGTTAAACTGATGGGCCTGTAGTTTGACGGTTGGCTAGCATCTCCCTTCTTGAAGATAGGAGTCACCTCTGCCTCACGCCAGTCTCTAGGAACGCATCCAGTCTGGATTACCCTGTTGAAGACCATGCACAGGTGCCGTGATACTTCACCATGCACTTCTTTCAACACTCTAGGTAAGAACCCATCCGGACCGGGGGACTTGTTTGCTTTTAATTCGATTATTTTTCTCTCGATTTCTTCTTGGGTGAAGACCATTGACTCCAGCTTCTCACTGAAGGAGTCCAAAGGTTCGGGAATGGGACCACTCTCCTCAGAGAACACTGAAGAGAAGTACTCATTTAAGAGGTTAGCATTTTCTGCATCAGAGTGCATCAATGCTCCATCCTCATTCACCAAGGGACCGATCCTGCGTCGGATTGGTTTACGGCCATTCACATAACTGAAAAACTCCTTGGGGTTCTCTTTGCAGAGTCTAGCCACACGGACCTCCTCAGCACGCTTAGCAGCCCTTATTTTGGACTTCACGTTTCGATTCAGTCTTCTATGACCGTCAAAGTCCCCAGATGTCTTCACTCGACGATACGCAGTTCTCCTCTCCCTTAGTAGGTTACGAATTTCCCGATTAAACCACTTTGGTTGAATGAACTTCTGACCGGTTCCCTTCAGAGGAATAAAGCGCGACTGAAGTTCCATGAAGGAAGACAAGAATGACCTCCACAGATCATCAGCACTCTCTCCCTCCTCTAGTTCCATTTCAGCAACGCCTTCACGAAGACCTGCAAAGTTCGCTCTCCCCATGTCTAATTTTCTATGCACCGGGGTCACGGTCTCCATATTAGGGACCTTAACTGAAAATCTTATAAGCTTGTGGTCGCTTCCGCCTATTTCTTCGTTTACAGAGAGGTCTTGAATGATGTCATCCTCGGAGGTGAGGACCAAGTCGAGTATGTTAGCACCTCTTGTTGGAGAGAGAGAGAGAGAGAGAATATGGTATTGTTCACAGCCTATAAGACAATCCATGAGAGAGAGAGAGAGAGAGAGAGAGAGAGAGAGAGAGAGAGATAATATGGTTTTGTACACAGCCTCTAAGACAATCCATGTGAGAGAGAGAGAGAGAGAGAGAGAGAGAGAGAGAGAGAGAGAGAGAGAGATAATATGGTTTTGTTCACAGCCAAGAGAGAGAGAGAGAGAAATTGTTTTGTTCACAGCCTCTAAGCCAAACCATGAGAGAGAGAGAGAGAGTATGTGTGTGTGTAGAGAGAGAGATAGAGAGAGAGAGAGTATGTGTGTGTGTAGAGAGAGAGAGAGAGAGAGAGAGAGAGAGAGAGAGAGAGAGAGAGAGAGAGAGAGAGAGAATGTGTGTGTAGAGAGAGAGAGAGAGAGAGAGAGAGAGATATTGTCTGTTCTTACCTATTTGTATCTTTACAGGATTGAGTCAAGCTCGTAATGTCCCGTATTTTAAAACACAATCATCATATTTTTCTTTAAAGTTATGTATGTTTTTGACACGCACATGTGTATGAGAAACAGTCAGTGTGTGTGTGTGGTGTGTGTGACATAATGTGTGTGAGAGAGAGAGAGAGAGAATCTGTCTGTGTGTGTGTGTGTGTGAGAGAGAGAGAGAGAGAGAGAGAGAGAGAGAGAGAGAGAGAGAGAGAATCTGTGTGTGTGAGAGAGAGAGAGAGAGAATCTGTCTGTGTGTGTGTGAGAGAGAGAGAGAGAGAGAGAGAGAGAGAGAGAGAGAGAGAGAGTAGAGTGTTATGGTCATTCACAAACTACAGCATATCCATCCATCCATCCCTTTCCTCTTCCCTTCCTTCCTTCTCCTCCTTACCGTCCTACTCCTCTCGTGGGAAGTAGTTGGGAGGGAATGAGGTAGCCAGTCATCTCAACACACACACACACACACACAGATTATCTCTCTCTCTCTCTCTCTCTCTCTCTCTCTCTCTCTCTCTCTCTCTCCTCTCATACACACACACATACAGATTATCTCTCTCTCTCTCTCTCTCTCTCTCTCTCTCTCTCTCTCTCTCTCTCTCTCTCTCTCTCTCTCATAGACACACAGATATTCTCTCTCTCTCTCTCTCTCTCTCTCTCTCTCTCTCTCTCTCTCTCTCTCTCTCTCTCTCTCTCTCATACAGATTCTTTCTAAGTTCTTTCTCTCACACACATACAGTAACTCACTGGTCCTACATTTTGTCACACACACACACACACACACACTATCTCTCCCACACATACACACACACGACTATCTCTTTCTCACACACACAGACACAAACTCACACACAAGACTATCTCTTTCTCACACACAAACACACGCACACACAGACACACACACACATAAAAAAAAAAGAAACACACACACACGACTATCTCTTTCACACACACACACACGCACACATAGATACACACACACACACACACACAGATACCTCTCACTATTACACACACACATATATAATACATACACACATACATACATACATCTGCTCACGACTGCTTTTTTTTTTTTCATGTATGTATAAATTATAATATGATGTGAGATCTTATGAGTTATTCCTTCATCTTGTATTATTATTATTATTATTATTATTATTATTAAGGTGGAAATTTTGTGTTGGTAAATCTGGAGTAATTGCTGATTCCCCCAAACTATTCCCAAGCAGCAGAACACTATTATTTTTTTTGTTCATTTTGTCCTGTTTCCTGGCATATATACTTTGGAGGAATCATGGCACTCCAATGTAACAAAAGTGAATTACCTCCTTAATTATGTTGGTTCTCTACTCATTATTATCATCATCTATTTCCCATTTCTCTGTTATATAGTGTTAAGGTGGTAATTAATTCCCTTTTGGTACAGCCACAATCAAATATCCACCAACACTTTCCTTCCATCGGAGTAAATATCTTGGTAATAAAAAACAACACGTGAATGATTTTGCAGCACCTCATAATAATAATTGAGGGGGTTGAGTTGACGTAAGGTGTTGTTGTATGATTATATTTTGATATGATACTGATTTATTTGCACGATGGAAGGAAAGTGTCGGTGGATATTTGATTGTGGCTGTACATCAAGGTGATACATTGGAGTGCCTTGATTCCTCCAAAGTATGCCAGGGAACAGGACCAAGTTAACAAAAATAATGGTGTTCTGTTGCTTGGAATAGTTTGGAGGATTCAGCTGTTGCTCCAGATTTACTAACACAAAACTTTCCCTTTAATGCGTATAGTGTATTTTATAGTATAGTATATTATTTTATAGTAGGTCTGTCGCTGTTTGTATGTCCCTATGTATTCCTCTGTATAGTTTGGTCACTCATTGTCTAGCTGAGAAGTTGTATAATTGTTATTTTTTATACTCGTCGTAAAAAAAGTTGTATTGTTATTTTTTCTTCTTACTGTACATACATTAATTTTAGGTAGGTAGGTACTGTTGGCTGGTCTCTCTGTTAATTAAATTGTGTTGTTGTTATTTCTTATTACTGTACAGCCACAATCAAATATCCACCGACACTTTCCTTCCATCGTAGTAAATATCTTGGTAATAAAGAACAACACGTGTATGATTTTGTAGCACCTCATAATAATAAATTGAGGGGGTTGAGTTGACGTAAGGTGTTGTTGTATGATTATATTTTGATATGATACTGATTTACTTGCACGATGGAAGGAAAGTGTTGGTGGATATTTGATTGTGGCTGTACATACATTAATTTTAGGTAGGTCTCTGTTAATTAAGTTGTGTTGTTGATATTTTTTATACAAGTCGTAAAATTGTATTGTTGATATTTCTTCTTACCATTCATACATATATTTTAGGTCAGTCGTTGAGTAAAGTTGATCATTATTATTTCTTGTTACCGTACATACATTAATTTTTGGTCAGTCGTTGAGTAAACTTGATCATTATTATTTCTTGTTACCGTACATACATACATTAATTTTAGGTCAGTCGTTCAGTAATGTTGATTGATATTAATTTTTGTTACCGTACATACATTACTTTTAGGTAGGTACTGTTGGTGTGATCTCCGCTTGTATAAGGTATAGTGGGTCGGTTTTAGGGTCTGTGTGTGTGTGTCTGTGTGTATAATGTAGTGTGTCTTACTCTGTGTGTGTGTGTGTGTCTGTGTGTATAATGTAGTGTGTCGTGTGTGTGTGTGTGTGTCTGTGTGTGTAATGTAGCGTGTCGTGTGTGTGTGTGTGTGTGTGTATAAGGTAGTGGGTCTGTGTGTGTGTCTGTGTGTATAATATTTATGGTGTACCTGTGTGTGTGTGTGTATAATGCAGAGTGTCGTGTGTGTGTGTGTCTGTGTGTATAATGTAGTGTGTCTGTGTGTATTATGTACTGTGTCTGTATATGTGTATGTATGTGTATAATGTAGTGTGTGTGTGTATAATGTTGTGTGTCTGTGTTTGGGTCTGTGTGTATAATGTAGTGTATGTGTGTGTGTGTGTGTGTATATGTGTGTGTTGGTCTAGTTGTCTGCTGCTGTGCTTCACGTCACGTCATGTTACGCCTTTCTGCCCTCCTTGCGGAAGTAGAGAGAGTTAACGGCTCTCACTAGTCACTCTCACACACACACACACACACACTCACTTTTCACTCACTCTCCTTTACTCTACCTTACTTTCTCCTTTACTCATTTTCTTTACTTTCTCCTCTTCTTTCCTTTCTCCCCTTTTCACACACACACACACACACACACACTCACACTCACTTTTCACTCACTCTCCTTTACATTTCTTTACTTTCTGCTCTTTCCTTTCTTCCTGCACCTTCCTTTCTTTCTTCCTCTATTACTTTCTCCTCTTTCCTTCTCTTCTTTACTCTCCTCACTTTCTCCTCTTTCCTCTTCTACCTTTCTCTCTTCCTCCTTCTTTTCCCTCACTCTCCTTTAATCTTCTTTCTTTTATTCTGTATTCTCTTTCATTTCTCTCTTCCTCTCTTTCCTTTTTCCTCTTTCCTCTCCCACCTTTCTCTCTTCCTCTTCTTCCCTTCTCCTCTTTTCACTTCCTCCTTCTTTTCCCTCACTCTACTCACCTTTTCTTTCCTTTCTTCTCTTTACTCTCTTTCCTTTCTCTCTTCCTCTCTTTCCTTTCTGCTCTTTCCACTTCTTTTCTTTCACTTCCTCCTTCTTTTCCCTCACTCTCCTTTACTCTTCTTTCCTCCTCTTCTTCCCTTTCCTTTCTTCCCTTTCCGTCCTTCTCTTTCCACTCCTTTCTCTTTCATTTCTCCTCTTTTCCCTCATAGGTATTGTGGTAACTCGAGTGTGTGTGTGTGTGTGTGTGTGTAAAGTAGCATCATACGTGTGTGTGTGTGTGTGTAAAGTAGCATCTTGTATGTGTGTGTGTGTGTGTAAAGTAGCATCAATATGTGTATGTGTGTGTATATGTGTGTGTAAAACAGACTAGACTTTAAAATTAGCCTCCACCTACACGAATCATCACCCTCCTCCCTTTACCTTCCATAATATACACACAACATGTTACAAGCTGGCAACCTCTACTAGACCATCAAACAACAACAACACCAACTCCTCCTTCCTTCCTTCCTTCCCCTCTCTCTCCCCAACCCACCACCACCATCCCTCACCTATATAAAGCGGTCAAGTCCAGCTCACGGCGTCATTGCTAGACAGGAGAGGGTAGGGTATACATGTATGGTGAGTGTGAGATGAACTGAGACGTAAGAGAAAGATACACACGTCAGCCATTTACAGATAATTCTTCAGTGGGTATGTAAATTGTATCTTTTTATTATTATTATTATAGTGTGGGATCATATTTATTTATTTATTTATTTTTTAATCTTCAGTAAGTATGTAAATTGTATCTTTTTTTAATTATTATTATTATTATATTGTTATAGTAATTAGAATTGCATCTTGTTTTTAGTGTGGGATCATATTTATTTATTTATTTATTAATCTTCAGTGTGTAAATTGTATCTTTTTTTTTAATTATTATTATTATTATATTGTTATGGTAATTAGAATTGCGTTTTATTTTAGTGTGGGATCATATTTATTTATTTATTTATTTATTTTATTTATTTTATTAATATAGTGTGTGATGTTATTTATTTAATGAGATGTGCTAATTAAAACTTAATCTTAATTGTAGTGTTGGATTATATTTATTTTTTATTTATTTATTCATTATTTTATTTATTCATTATTTATATAAAGCAGTATGTTAATTATAACTGATTAATCTTATTATATATAGTGTTATGTTAATTGATATGTAAAGATTCAATCATCGTATATCTTATTTAATTAAAGTGTGTGTGTGTGTGTGTGAAAAATAGCATCATGTGTGTGTGTGTGTGTGTGAAGGTGTGTGTGTGTGTGTGAATAAGAGTGGTACAGATTCCCCCAAACTATGCCAAGAAAAATTATAATTATGATCTTGGTGTTACTAATGTAGGAAGGAGGTCTGTTTTGTGACTTAGAGGAATCATGCAGTAACCTTCATTATAGTTATTACTCAAACAACAACAACAGATGTAGTGTTGTTGGTTGTACGTGGTTGTAAATCTGAAGTAGCCTAATTGATTCCTCCAGACTATTCCAAGTAACAAGAGGTTATTATTTTATTCACCATTGTTATTATTATTATGTTTATCTGGTCCTGTTGTTTCCTGGCATACTTTGGAGGAATCATGGTTATACCCACATGAATTCTTACACACATGCAGGCTATGATTATGAAGAGAGGTCATTGTTATTGTGGAAGTATTGCAATGAATGGTGTACCAAATGACTCGGTGATTAGCAAAACAACAAACCTAATAATAATATTGTTGTATTGCAGTTACATAGTCTTACATTACAATACAACAAACCTAATAATAATAATAATGTTGTATTGCAGTTACATAGTCTTACATTACAATAAAACAAAGCAAATAATCATAAGAATAATGTTGTATTGCAGTTATGTAGTCTTATATTACAATAAGATAAACCTAATAATAATAATAATGTTGTATTGCAGTTACGTAGTCTTAAATTACAAAACAAAAAACTATGTAATATATTGTATTGCAGTTACGTAGTCGTACATATTCTATTATATTATGTTGTAAACCATTGAAAACATCAGTGTGTGTACAGTGCTTCCATTTTAGGGTAAAATACCCTAAACTAGGGTAATCGACCCTCTTTGGGGTAGTATTAGGGTAATGCCTAATTTGGGGTAATTTAAAGCAAAACATATTTTATAAACGTGTCAAAACCTATAAATATTTAAGAATAGTACACAAAGGTACTGTAGACATGAAAAATCATGTTAATTAATATTGAGATTACATGTTTACATTGCTTTGCAATTTTGCTAAACCCATCAAGTTATCCATAATTCAGTGTATCAGAACATAACCTTACTTCCATGATGCGGGTCACTGGTTGTGGCAATATATATAATTTATTTTAGTTTGTCTTATATATGATCAAAAATTACTATGTGTATTAATGCACTACATTATTCTACGATGTTGCCGACTTTTTAGGGTAATATTTAGTCATATAGGGTAAAACTGGCTCGATTCTAGGGTAATATTTTCGGAGCTCATGGAAGCCCTGTACAGTGTGTATGAATTCTTGTGGACAATATTACCGTATGTACTAGTGGCCACAAGAATTCATACACACACACTGTTGTTTTCAAGGGTTTACAACATATGGAAAATGTAAGACTAAGTAACTGCAATACAACGTTATTATTATTATTATTATTAGGTTTGTTGTATTGTAATGTAATACTAAGTAACTGCAATACAACGTTATTATTATTAGTATTATTAGATTTGTTGTATTGTAATGTAAGACTACGTAACTGCAATACAACGTTAATATTATTAGTATTATTAGGTTTGTTGTATTGTAATGTAAGACTAAGTAACTACAATACAACATTATTATCATTAGGTTTGTTGTTATGCAAATCACCGAGTCACTTGGTAGACCATTCATTTGCAATATTCCTTTAGTTAACTGTACCAAACGTATATATATTAGCAAATATTAAGAGACCCCATGATGTAGTCAGAAAATTGGAGATTAGAGACTAGTCCTTCAATTTTGTCACGAAACATCACTTACATTGAAG
>JAWQEG010001492.1:2500-5000 GCA_033782935.1 Petrolisthes cinctipes
ATGACATTACCTTCAACACACATAACATTACCTTCACTACACATTATTTATATCACCTTCACCACACATAATATTACCTTCCTGAGCATTGAGGCCAGAGCTGTGTTGGTGTGTGTTGACCTCCACACATCCTGTCGGGTAAGCACCAGGGCCAACTCCAGGTCCGGTGAGTGTGTGAGTATCTGCACCAGCTGGGAGGAACAGTAGTCAACGAGGGCCTGCTTCCCCACACTCAGGCAGTTGGTCAGGAGGGCGTAGATGTTGGTCACGGTGGGGGGGTCTTGCTGTGCTTGTGCTTGTGCTTGTGTGTGTGCTTCCCCATCATCTTCTTCTGTGTTTGTGTTTGTTCGTCTGATGCTGTGTTGTCCTGATGTCTGTTCCTCCTGTCTGGTTTCTTTCGTGTGGATATTTTTCTGTACACCGTCTTTGTTGCTGCTTGTCTTTGTAACTGTGTAATTGTGTTTCTCTCTGTCTGTTCTGTGCATGATTCGGCATTTCTTTTCCGGCGGGGGGCGTGTGCTTCTCGTCTCACTGTCTCCTTCCTTCCTGGTCTCGTGTGCACCTCCCCTTTCCTCCTCCTCCTCGTCGTCCTTGGGTATGAAGATCTCTGCATTATTCTCGAGTATGTAACTAACCAAACCTTCAGTCAGAGAACGTAGTACCTCACCCGCATAAACCCTGAGCTGGTCGTAATAGTCTTCCTCCTGTCCTTGTAAACCCCAGAGAGATGAAGAGGCAGCAGGAGCAGGAAGAGGAGTAGGAAGGTCTGTGGAATATATTGAAGGGTTCGAGGAAAGTTTTGAGTGATCCGCAGAATATTTATAATGTTCTTTAGACGTGGTTGGTGTGTTGTGAAGAGTTTTAGGGGAACCCACTGAAAATGATGTGGGTCCCAGTGAAGACCCGGGGGCATGGCTGTGTGTGGCAACAGTGGGGCGTTGAGGTAAGGTGCTGTGCCTGGCCTGTTGGGGTATAATGGAATCGTGGGCCATGGAGACGAGGGCGGCCAGGACGTCTCGCACCACGGCGGCGGCTTCTCTGGGGTTGTGTGGGGCGGTGGAGTTGGCTGTAGTTTTTTGGGAGCGGAACAGGCAGAGGTCCAACAACTCACTCACCAGGGATATGACATGCTCGGTGCTCCTCTCTCGGTGTAGTCTGTAGTATGGATAATTAAGGGGAGAGTATACAGTATATTTGGGTACATTGGAGCATCTTGATTCCTCCAAAGTATGCCAGGAAACAGGACCAGCTTAACGAAAAAAAATAATGGTGGTCTGTTGCTTAGGTTAGTGTTTGGAGGAATTAGTTGCTCCAGATTTGCCAACACTACAATACCCCATTAATGAAGTTGGTAGTATTCTTATTCCAATTGGAGTCTACATAGTCCTCTAGATAATACAACAAAACAGATAGATACCTTTGTCATTCATTTACTCAAGCAGTCTGTTTCATGGGACATTTAGGAGGAATCACCAACCATACAATTTGCAAAGAAAGAAAAAAAAATATATATATATATACTGTATATTATATATCTTCAGGAATCTTTTGTCATTGTCAGAATCTTAGGAAAACAAGTGGTGATCTTGAATGAGTGACTGAGTGTAAAATGAAGTAGTGGGTAATGAATAATAAAAACCTAGAACAATATTTGGTGGTGTTCAATGAGTGTAAAATGAAGAGGTGGATAATGAATGAGTAATAGAAGCCTGGTAAAATATTTGATGGTGTTCAATGAGTGTAAAATGAAGTTGTGGGTAATGAATGAGTAATAGAAGCCTGGGAAAATATCTGGTGGTGTTCAATGAGTGACTGAGTGTTGGTGGATACAAATAGTTATTCACATTATAATTATATAACAAAGGTCTACTGTACCGTACTGTACTTACCGGAGAATGATCTGTTCCATCGATACAACGCGAGTGCGAGAGAATTTCCAGAGTGTGTGGAGAGGGAGGGAGAGTAGGAGTGGTTCCCCGAGTAGTGTCTCCCCCAGTACCCCCCCCGTCCACCACACCGCTACGTATCAACTCCTCCAGGGTGGACAGTAGGCCGCGCACATCCGCACTCTGGCTTTGTAGGGCGAGGGAACGGATCTGTCTCACCACCGCACCCCTGGCCACCTCCTCCACCCCCACACCCTGCCTCAACGCCTCCTGTTTCAGCTCCTCCACTACCACCTCCCTCCACGCCTCTCTCGTATTCTGTGTGTGTTGGAGGGGGGAAATATGAGGATTATGCTAGGCTAGGAAATTTTTATAATGAGAATGAGAGGAGGGACAGTAAACACCAAGGAAAAAAAAGAAAAAGACGAGGGACAGCAAACACCAAGGAAAAAAAAGGAAAAGAGGAGGGACAGTAAACACCAAATAAAATAAAAGGAAATGAGGAGGGAAAGCAAACACCAAGGATATAAAAGAAAAAGAGGAGGGAGAGCAAACACCAAGGAAATAAAAGAAAAAGAGGAACAGCAAACACCAAGGAAATAAAAGAAAAAGAG
>JAWQEG010001492.1:10000-21227 GCA_033782935.1 Petrolisthes cinctipes
AAAAGACTCCTTATATGTAATTGCAGACTATTTAACCTGTATTATTTGTACAAACGTTTGGAAATATGCTATTGTAGTTCCCATTCATAAAAACGGTGACGTCAATAATGTTACCAACTATCCACCTATCTCAATATTGCCCATTTTTTCTAAAATTTTGGAGAAAATAGTTTCAAACCAATTAATTAACTGCCTGGAGTCTAACCATCTGCTCTCTAACACACAACATGGTTTTCGGCCCAAACTCTCAACTGAAACTGCCCTGACCACCATTACTGATATTTATGATAACATGGATAATAAGAAGATATCATTGCTAACCTTATGTGACCTATCCAAGGCATTTGATAGTGTCAATCACTCTATACTACTCAGAAAATGTAATGTCCTAGGAATAAGTTCTTTCTGGTTCAATAATTATCTAAAAGATAGAAAACAATCTGTGAAACTTAATCAAACAATATCATCAGAAGAAACAATTACTTATGGCGTTCCACAAGGCTCCATCCTAGGCCCCATTTTATTTACTATCTATGTAAATGATCTGCGGGACCACTTAGTGGATGGTACAGTAATCCAGTACGCTGATGACACACAGTTTCTTTATGCTGACTGTCTAGGCAATCTGGCTACACTCATCAATAAAACAGAAGAATCTCTTCATGCTCTTCAAAAATATATTTTTTTAAATGGTCTATTGCTTAATGCTAAAAAAACTCAATGTATTTTTATAGGAAATAACCAGCTACTATCTCATATTCCAAATTACACTGTTATAAGAGTAAATAATACAACTTTCGTTCCAAGTAAAAGTGTAAAAAATTTAGGCCTTCACATAGATCAATATATGAACTTTGATGTGCACATTAATGCAGTAAATAAAAAAGTAATGGGAACTCTCATATATGTAAATAGAGTAAGTGGAATGTTAAATAAAACAGCCAGGAAAATTTATATCGAATCATTAGTATTAAGCATAATTAATTATTGCATAAAAATTTGGGGAACAACTAATGAGAAACAGAAATCAAAAGTCCAGAAACTCCAAAACTTTGCTGCTCGGGTTGCTGTTGGCGGCCTCAGAAAATATGACCATGTGTCCCCAGCTTTCCATGAACTCAAGTGGCTTAAAATAGGGAACAAACATAAATTAGATGCATTAGTACATGTACCCTGCATAAAATCTACCCCGAATGGGTAAGTAAATATGAAATGGTTTCCAATGTAACTCGAGAACACACCAGACAAAAATATAACCTTTATGTACAGTTGAGCAAGTAGAAAGTGCAACAAAGGTCTAGCTGTATAAGGCAACATCTGGCAATTGTTTGTAGTTAGCCCTCGTGTCTTTATGAATGAATCACTGGGAACCCAAAGCCAATGTAAGGTGAAACGTGATTGGCTAAACTTGGAGTGGTGTTGAAGATGTTGATATATACAGCCAGATTTTTCTTGCACTTCCTACTTGCTCAACTGTACCCCGATACAAAACTAATACTGGTGCCAGATCACTCAAGGTTCTACTAGGCCCAATACTATGGAATGAATTACTAAAAAATATAAAGCATGCCACAACAATCCACTCCTTCAAGAATGAACTTTCAAAATATATCAGGAACCAGAGTGCAACATAACCTGTATCTAACTTACTAGATTATGTAAATATTCTAGGGTATAAGCATAATTTTAGATCTATCAATAGTGTAGTATTATATAATCTAATCTTAAACATTGTATATATATAAATGTACATACTGACACCCAATGTAATGTAATAACCACTACCCTGTGGAAAATAAATTGAATTGAATTGAATTGAAATTACTCTCACCACAATCACCACCACCACTCACCACCACCACTCACCACCTCACCTTGTTTATGGGGAGGCATGGCTGAGTGGATAGAGTGACGGACTGCGAATGGCAAGGGCCCTCCTGGTTCGAGGCCAAGAGAAAACGTCTGGGATCTTTTCGAGGTAATCTGATGGGTCCAGCTGTTCGTCAAGAAAATACTCCCTACATCGTCGTCAACTCACAACATAGAAGATGCCCGACCATATTCCAAGATGCTGTGAGTGACGGTGTAGCTTCTCTCTCTTGATAGTGACGTGTATAAATAAGGTGTGGGTCATCTACTAGTGGGACAGAAGAGAAACTACGGTACCAACATTACTACGAAGCTCCACTGTCTCATCTGGTGTGTGTGTGTGTGTGTGTGTAACTCCTCTTGTCTCCTGTATAGTGACGTGTATAAATAAGGTGTGGGTCATCTACTAGTGGGACAGAAGAGAAGCAACAGTACCAACATCACCACGAAGCTCCACTGTCTCATCTAGTGCGACACCCAATAATCTCGGGGCCTCACAAGAGTCACGGGTTACTGACACCCTACAGTCCCAAGGTTGAAGTATAGGAGGAAAAAAAAAAAAAAAAAAAAAAAAAAAACTCCACCACCATATCACCACCACAATCACTATCATCACCACCTCCACCACTACACCACCACCACCATAATTATTGACCTCACAGCTTTCTCATCCACAATATATAGTTTATTCGGCAACTACTAACCTACTCCAAGTTATTTATTATGAAGGACATGCAGTTACCAAGCTAAACAACAACAACAACAACAACAACTGATATATACAACTTCGAACCCAGCAGACGTTATCACATTTTTACAACTGCAACACTTCAACAACCATATCAGGACAGTCAAAACAGATAGATAAATGATACACAAAACTACAAGTCCATGTGATAAATAAACTAGTGATAAATAACACTAAACTATTATCAGCAGGGCAACAGTACGTACAGTTACGAGCATTTATAAGTGGGTGGGGGGGGGGGGAGGAATTTTGTGTTGATAATTTTGAAGCCACTGAATAGGATACTTCAGACTATTCCAAGCAACAACAGAACGCCATTATTTTTGCTCTTGTGGTCCTGTTGTTGTTTCCTGGCTATACTTTGGAGGAATCAAGGCACTCCTATGTACCAAGAAAGAATTACAACCTTAATCAGTTTATTAATTAAGGACCCTGTAATCATGAGAGTAAGAGATTTGTTGGTGTGTGTGTGTGTGTGTGTGTTGGCAATATAGGGGTAGGAGTGTGTGTGTGTGTGTGTGGTGGCAATATAAATGTGTGTGTGTGTATGTGTGGTGGCAATATAGGTGTGTGTGTGTGTGTGTGTGTGTGTGGTGGCAATATAGGTGTGTGTGTGTGTGTGTGTGGTGGCAATATAGGTGTGTGTGTGTGTGTGTGTGTGGCAATATAGGGGTGTGTGTGTAAGTATATATGTGTGTGTGTGTGTGTGGTTGCAATATAAGTGTGTGTGTGTGTGTGTGTGTGTGTGGCAATAATTGAAGGACTACCTAACCTTCATATTTTTTCTGACTACATCTTCTTGGTAAATTGGAAGGCTACTGAATCCTCCAAACTAATCCAAAACACAGATATTCTCAATGGTACCAATAGGGGATCTTCTGTTTGGTGGCATAGTTTGGAGGAATCACCAGAGACCTTCCAATTCACCACCAACAGAATCTCACCTAAAGGGACCCTGTGTGTGATGTAGTCAGAAAATTGGAGATAAATGAGTCCTTCAAATATTGCCACCACGAAACACACACACACACACACACACACACCTATATGGAAGGAGCTTGTTTCGTGGCATGGTCAGGAGGAATCAGAAGCCTCCAATTTTCATACACGATCACAAGGTCCTTATAGTGTCAAGAGGTTGTGTAAGATAGTCGAGATAAACTAATTAAGGTCTGAATATAGATTGGATTAAGGTCATTTTGAAGGTTAGGTTAGGTTAGGATAGGTTTGGTTAGGTTAGGTTAGGTTTGGTTCGCTTAGGTTAGTTAGGTTAGGTCAGGTTAGGTTAGGTGAGTTAGGTTAGGTTCGCTTAGGTTAGGTTTGGTTTGGTTAGGTTTGGTTTGGTTTGGTTTGGTTAGGTTAGTTAGGTTAGGTTAGGTTAGGTTAGGTTAGGTGTGTGTGTGTGTGTGGTGGCAATATAGGTGTGTGTGTGTGGTGGCAATATAAGTGTGTGTGTGTGTGTGGTGGCAATATAGGTGTGTGTGTGTGTGTGTGTGTGGTGGCAATATAAGTGTGTATGTGTGTGTGGTGGCAATATAAGTGTGTGTGTGTGTGTGTGGTGGCAATATAGGTGTGTGTGTGTGTGTGTGTGTGTGTGTGGGTGGCAATAGTTGAAGGACTCCCTAACCTCCAGAAAATTGGAGATAAATGAGTCCTTCAAATATTGCCACGAAACACACACATACACACACACCTATATGGAAGGAGCTTGTTTCGTGGCATGGTCAGGAGGAATCAGAAGCCTCCAATTTTCATACACGATCACAGGGTCCTTATAGTGTCAAGAGGTTATGTAAGATAGTCGAGATAAACTAATTAAGGTCTGAATATAGATTGGATTAAGGTCATTTTGAAGGTTAGGTTTGGTTAGGATAGGTTAGGTTAGGTTAGGATAGGTTTGGTTTGGTTAGGTTAGGTTAGGATAGGTTAGGTTAGGTTAGTTAGGTTAGGTTTGGTTAGGTTAGGATAGGATAGGTTAGGTTAGTTAGGTTAGGATAGGTTAGGTTAGGTTCGCTTTGGTTAGGTTAGGTTAGGTTAGGTTTGGTTAGGTTAGGTTAGGTTTGGTTAGGTTAGGTTAGGTTAGGTTAGGTTTGGTTAGGATAGGTTAGGTTAGGTTTGGTTAGGATAGGTTTGGTTTGGTTAGGTTAGGATAGGTTTGGTTAGGTTAGGTTAGGATAGGATAGGTTAGGATAGGTTATGTTAGTTAGGTTAGGATAGGATAGGTTAGGATAGGATAGGTTAGGTTAGGTTAGGATAGGTTAGGTTAGGTTAGGATAGGTTTGGTTTGGTTAGGTTAGGTTAGGTTAGGATAGGTTTGGTTGGGTTAGGTTAGGTTAGGTTAGGTTTGGTTAGGTTAGGATAGGTTAGGTTAGGATAGGTTATGTTAGTTAGGTTAGGATAGGATAGGTTAGGATAGGATAGGTTAGGTTAGGATAGGTTTGGTTTGGTTAGGTTAGGTTAGGTTAGGATAGGTTTGGTTAGGTTAGGTTAGGTTAGGTTTGGTTAGGTTAGGATAGGTTAGGTTAGGTTTGGTTAGGATAGGTTTGGTTTGGTTAGGTTAGGATAGGTTTGGTTAGGTTAGGTTAGGATAGGATAGGTTAGGATAGGTTATGTTAGTTAGGTTAGGATAGGATAGGTTAGGATAGGATAGGTTAGGTTAGGTTAGGATAGGTTAGGTTAGGTTAGGATAGGTTTGGTTAGGTTAGGTTAGGTTAGGATAGGTTTGGTTAGGTTAGGTTAGGTTAGGTTAGGATAGGTTAGGTTAGGTTTGGTTAGGATAGGTTTGGTTTGGTTAGGTTAGGATAGGTTTGGTTAGGTTAGGTTAGGATAGGATAGGTTAGGATAGGTTATGTTAGTTAGGTTAGGATAGGATAGGTTAGGATAGGATAGGTTAGGTTAGGTTAGGATAGGTTAGGTTAGGTTAGGATAGGTTTGGTTTGGTTAGGTTAGGTTAGGTTAGGATAGGTTTGGTTAGGTTAGGTTAGGTTAGGTTTGGTTAGATTAGGATAGGTTAGGATAGGTTAGGTTAGGTTGTTATTATTATTATTTCCGACAAGATGCTACTACTACTACTACTACTACTACTACTACTACTACTACTAGTACTACAACAACAACAACAACAACTACTACTAACAATAATAAAAAAAAAAAAATAGTAATAATAAAAAAAATAATAATAATAATAAAAATAATAAAAATAATAACAAAAATATAAAGGTTGTATATAGTATTAACTTGCATGTAAGAATGAGTAGCACTTTCCCCTACTCACATCACAAAGCTGGAGCAAATGATTCCTCCTAACTATTCCAAGCAACAACAAGCCACCATCATTATCATATTGTTTGTCTGTTTCCTGGCATACTTTGGAGGAATCAAAGCACTCCAATAATTATAGTCTATCAACCAAAGTGTATTTTTATTATAATTATTATTGTTTTTATTATTATTATTATTATTATTATTATTATTATTTTTATTATTATTATTATTATTGTTTTTATTATTATTATTATTATTTTTATTATTATTATTGTTTTTATTATTATTATTATTATTATTATTATTATTATTATTGTTTTTATTATTATTATTATTATTATTATTATTGTTGTTTTTATTATTATTATTATTGTTATTATTATTATTATTGTTTTTATTATTATTATTATTATTATTATTATTGTTTTTATTATTATTATTATTACTATTATTATTGTTTTTATTATTATTATTATTATTATTGTTTTTATTATTATTATTATTGTTTTTATTATTATTATAATTATTATTATTATTGTTTTTATTATTATTATTATTATTGTTTTTATTATTATTATTATTATTGTTTTTATTATTATTATTATTATTGTTTTTATTATTATCATTATTATTGTTTTTATTATTATTATTATTATTTTTATTGTTTTTATTATTATTATTATTGTTTTTATTATTATTATTATTATTATTATTGTTTTTATTATTATTATTATTATTATTATCATTATTGTTTTTATTATTATTATTATTATTATTATTATTATAATAATAATTATTATTATTGTTTTTATTATTACTATTATTATTATTATTGTTTTTATTATTATTATTATTATTATTGTTTTTATTATTATTATTATAATTATTGTTTTTATTATTATTATTATTATTATTATTATTATTATTGTTTTCATTATTATTATTATTATTATTATTATTATTATTATTATTATTGTTTTCATTATTATTATTACCACCTCCTTAACAGATAAATAAAAAGCACTTAATTTTATGTAACTACTTGACCTTGTAGTGGTATTTTATTACACACACACACACACACATACACACAGTTTCTTTCTTTCTTTCTCTCTCTCTCTCTCTCTCTCACACAGTCCCACCCCCCCTCTCTCTCTCTCACATACACACACCACATTTAAACACACACACACACACACATACATGACATACATACTGTACTGTACATACACATTATTTCCCATATTTAAATACACACACACACACACACACACACACATTAATTCCAACATTTATACACACACACACACACACAAGATATACACACACACACATTATTTCCCATATTTAAACACACACACACACACACACACACACATTAATTCCAACATTTATACACACACACACACACAAGATATACACACACACACACACATTAATTCCAACATTTATACACACACACACATTTATGATAAAAAAATGACTTGTTTGATAGGAAGGAATCATATGAAATTTCCCAGAGAAAGTGAAAAACAAACAAGATTAGATTACTATTTAGATATTAGTTAGAGGTGAGATGACTAGCTTGGTGAATTGCATGGAAGGTCTCTGTCGATTCCTCCAAACTTTGCCACGAAACAGACACACAGACAGATCCCCTATTAATATCATTGAGGGGTGTGTGTGTGTGTGTGTGTGTGTGTTGTTGTTGATGTTGTCCCGGGGCAGAATGTCCTCCTGCCCCACAGACCCCTGGTACACTCTGGTCACAGTGATAAAAACAAATTAAAATATAGGAGGGGCTGTATGTCCCTATATGTCTGGGCTACCGAAGCACATCCCAGGGAAATGGGACCACAGCTTACTGGACCAGGGAGTCTGTATGTCACTATATGTCTGGGCTACCGAAGTACATCCCAGCTAGGGAGAGGGACCACAGCTTACTGGACCAGGGAGTCTGGGGGCCTCATTGGGGGGGAAGGTCTTTGATCACACAGCCAGTGTTGTGGGATCAAGTCCACATTACCACAAGAGCTACAAGTGGGGCCACACCTTCCACGAGACCAGCTCTGAAGGCACCATAAGGCCCCCTTCACACGACGCGACCATGGCCGCGCGACCACGAGATTATTGGCCGCGCGACCATGGTCGCGTTTCATTCTCTCGACGCGACCATGGTCGTGCGGCCAAGGATATTTTGGCGCCATTCCTACCACTCACGGTCTCGTCATGGAGGTGGAAGAAGCGGCAGTTGTTATTGTGATGGACTCACAATTGCGCAAGCAAGAGAGAGAGAGAGAGAGAGAGAGAGAGAGAGAGAGAGAGAGAGAGAGAGATTTATTGATGAAGATAGTAAACAATAAAGAGAGATAAACAGAAATAAAGATAAAGACACACTGGAAGTGATGTATAGATGGAGATAGTAAATAGAAAAGTGAGATAAACAAAAAGAAAGCAAGACAGAAACAGGTAAGAACATATATAATACCCAAAATCAACACATAGGATATAAATACAGGATATAACTTAAAGAAGTGTATGAACATATTATAACACATTTAAATTCCCAGTTATAGTGAGTGACATTGGTTGAAGGAGGCTTTGACGAAAATAATCAAGTGAAAATTTCTAATGCACATTATTTCCTCCGTTCTGTAATATCATACTTTCATGGGTTTCCTCCGTCCTCTGGTCAAACGACGACAATCTCGGTCCTCTGGTCAAATTAGTGGGAGAGATTCTTGTGAGTTAATTGGAAGTCTACTGAATCCTCCAAACTATGTCACAAAACACATTCCCTATTACTAAACATTGATGTGAATTGTTTCCTGGGTTAGTTACAGCAGGCCTCCATTGAACTTCCACAATAAAATGTTCAGTATCAAAGTCTTCCTACATGATGACACACATCTGGTGGCGCTGATGGTCGCGTCTCGTCTGAATAGCTCCATTTGTTTCTACGTAAACATGTGGTCGCGCGACCAGGTTGGCCGCTCACTTGGTCGCCTTCCCTGGCGACCAGAAATCTGGTCGCTCGGCCAGACTTGGCAGCGCGACCCCGTGTGAAGGGCTCCATCTAAACCAATACAAGCATATGGTCGCGCTGCCATGGTCGCGCGACTGTGGTCGCGTCGTGTGAAGGGGGCCTAAAGGGGGAGGGAGTTTACACTGCTGTATACAGAGGGATAATGTACCCCCGTGTGCTAGTGGTCCATGCACACACCAGTGGAAATCGTCAAATCCACTAGAAAGTGACCAGATCCTACAACAATCTTTATTCTAGCCCTGTGGAAGATGACTAATATTCACAGAGAATAAAGTCAGCCCCCACTGGGCAATGAGTGTGTGTTGTCTGGTATAGTTTGGAAGAATCAGTAGCCTTCCAATTGATCAACAACAAGGGAATCTCACCTTAAGGGACCCTGTGTGTGTGTGTGTGTGTGATGTAGTCAGAAAATTGGAGATAAATGAGTCCTTGAAATATTACCACGACACACACACAAAACACACACAAACACCTATATTTAAAAATGGAAGGAGCTTGTTTGTTTCGTGGCACAGTCAGGAGGAATCAGAAGCCTCCAAATAATTATCACACACAATCTTTAGGCTCGTGTACAAGGAGGGATACCGTCTATATATATAACACCTAGTAGACTGGGATTATGGTCAGTTTCCACACAACGTTGACAGGATGAGGTACGTGTGTCGGTCGCTCTGTTAGTTAGTTAGTTTGTTTGTTAGTTGATTAGTTAGTTGGTGGGGTTATAGAACACACACACACACCTTTCTATATTACACACATACACATTCACCAATATAGAATTACATTCATATTAGATTATACACACAAACACACACACATTCACCAACACATAATTACACACACACACACACACACACACACACATTCACCAACACATAATTACACACACACACACACACACACACACACACACACACATTCACCAACACATAATTACACACACACACACACACACACACACACACACACACACACACACACACACATTCACCAACACATAATTACACACACACACACACACATTCACCAACACATAATTACACACACACACACATTCACCAACACATAATTACACACACACACACACACACACACACACACATTCACCAACACATAATTACACACACACACACATTCACCAACACATAATTACACACACACACACACATTCACCAACACATAATTACACACACACACATTCACCAACACATAATTACACACACACACACACACACATTCACCAACACATAATTACACACACACACACACACACAAAACAAACACATTCACCAACACACACACACACACACACACACACACACACACACAGCATTACAATATCCATGTGGAAAATTAACATACATCTCTGGGTTTTTTTTGTTTTTTTCAATATATATGTCAGAAGCTTATATTTCCATTCTGTTATTAATTTAATGAGATAATAATAATAATTAACTTTTGGTACATTGGAGTGCCTTGATTCCTCCAAAGTATGCCACGAAACAAATAGGACCAGATGTAATAATAATAATAATAATAATAATAATAATAATAATAATAATACTTCTACTACTACTACTACTACTGTACTACTTCTACTACTACTACTACTACTACTTCTACTACTACTACTACTACTACTGTACTACTTCTACTACTACTACTACTACTACTGTACTACTTCTACTACTACTACTACTACTACTACTACTACTACTGTACTACTACTACTACTACTACTACTACTACTTCTACTACTACTACTACTACTACTGTACTACTTCTACTACTACTACTACTGTACTACTTCTACTACTACTACTACTACTGTACTACTTCTACTACTACTACTACTACTACTACTACTACTACTACTACTACTACTACTACTACTGTACTACTACTACTACTACTACTACTACTACTACTACTACTACTACTACTACTACTACTACTACTACTACTACTACTACTGTACTACTACTACTACTGTACTACTACTACTACTACTACTGTACTACTACTACTACTACTGTACTACTACTACTACTACTACTACTTCTACTACTACTACTACTACTACTACTACTACTACTGTACTACTACTACTACTACTACTACTACTGTACTACTACTACTACTACTGTACTACTTCTACTACTTCTACTACTACTACTGTACTACTACTACTACTACTACTACTTCTACTACTACTACTACTACTACTACTACTGTACTACTTCTACTACTACTACTACTACTACTACTTCTACTACTACTACTACTACTACTACTACTAC
>JAWQEG010001493.1:0-45000 GCA_033782935.1 Petrolisthes cinctipes
AGTATATGGTAAACACATCCAATATGGAAATCGGATTCCACCTTCACTCCCACTCCCAAAATCCATCCATTAAATAAACACAAAATGGTGATTCTCGCTGTCATCATTCCCCATAAAGTGGAGAGAGAATAAAGTCGGTCAATTTACATAACACCTGACAACACAACAAACCCAATAGTGTCCTTTACATTACAGAAAAGGGATACAAATTCTGGAGTGGGTTCAGTTCTTCTTGTCAACAAATAATAATGTTATGGCAACACTGATGGACCCGCATATCGTCTACATGTGTGGTACCATATATACGTAGTCGTCGGAATTGTGTGTGGTGTGTCGTATTCTCAAACGTTTCACCAAAGCTTTCAGAATACAAGAGTGGAGAGAGCAATGATATAGATAGAGAGATTTTACATTACAATATCAAATAGTTATGAATCAGTTCATTATTAAGACAGCCATCATGCATATATCATTAGTAAATTCGTTTCTGCCATCAATACTAGCATGTAATAAATAAACCAGAGACATAAGTATTGAATGAATATACTGCGCTTATACAGTATTTTATGGCACAACACATGATGTAAGCACAGGTGTTTCACTTCAAGAAAAAATGAGTAATAATTATTTTCAACTTTCACTGTTTCTGACTTTCATCTTGTTTCCTTTCTCTAAGCTATATGAAAGTCGAATATATCGTTTATTGTATTTATAGTTAATTTAGGATGGGATCTGTTTCATTCATTAACTTACACATTTACAGCTTTCGGTTGAACTCTCCTTAAAATAGCACAACAGACCTTCATCTCGACT
This sequence comes from Petrolisthes cinctipes, assembly GCA_033782935.1. NCBI lineage: Eukaryota > Metazoa > Arthropoda > Malacostraca > Decapoda > Porcellanidae > Petrolisthes > Petrolisthes cinctipes. The sequence continues at coordinate 814 of JAWQEG010001493.1, forward strand.
CAGTACTGCAGGGTCAGATGAAAGAAGAGAAACACATGAATAGCCAACTTCCTACCTTCTTTTTCCTTTATAATCCTTGATACACTTAGAAGTTCTGGCTCACCGTCTCAGGTCATTACGGCTTCTCCCTGCAGATTCTCGCTCCCTTATAATTACCCGGGATAATTAATAGAGGCAAGATGTTATTAATCAGGGTAGCGTCAGACGACTGTAATGAGTTCCTACCAGACCAGACCAGACCAGACCAGACACCGGGATGTTGATGGTAGATGGTAGGGATAGGGAGGGAAACAGGGATGATATGTGTACGTGTGTTGGAGTATATGGAGTGTGTTGTTAGCAATGATTGTAAGAGTGGTAGTGGTGATTGTAAAGGTGGTAGTGGTGGTGGTGATAGTTGTGATTGTAGTAGTGGTGGTAGTGGCAGTGGTGGTTGAGGTTGAGGTGGTGGTAGTGGTGATGGTGGTGGTAGTGGTGTTGGTGGCAGTGGTGGTGGTAGTGGTGATTGTGGTGGTGGTAGTGGTAATTGTAGTAGTGGTGTTGGTGGCAGTGGTGGTGGTGGTAGTGGTGATTGTTGTGGTGGTAGAAATAATAATGATGTGGGACTGCTTGTAATGTTGGTGGTGGTATGAACGGTAGTGATGGTGGTTGAGTTGGTGGTCTCTCCTTTCTCTAGTCTCTCTTCCTCCTATCTTTCATATTCTAGTCACCCTTTCCTCTAACCCCTATACTACCTTATCTTTCTCACTCAATCATTCACCCATTTATTTCTCTCTCTCTCTCTCTCTCTCTCTCTCTCTCTCTCTCTCTCTCTCTCTCTCTCTCTCTCTCTCTCTCTCTCTCTCTCTCTCTCTCTCTCTCTCTCTCTCTCTCTCTCTCTCTAGCTAAGTACAAAATCAACAGCCATCCATACTGTGACCCGCTTTAAGCCGCTTTTCATAATACCTGAATGGGTGTGTTGCAGTTAATTGATGGTTCTGGCTGTGAAGAGGAGGAGGAGGAGGAGGAGGAGGAGGAGGAGGAGGAGGAGGAGGAGGAGGAGGAGGAGGAGGAGGAGGAGGAGGAGGAGGAGGAGGAGAGGGAGGGGGAGGTAAAGGAGGAGGAGGAGGAGGAGGAGAGGGAGGGGGAGGTAAAGGAGGAGGAGGAGGAGGAGGAGAGGGGCATTACCTCTCAGACTTATGGTGTCGCTTCAGGTTAAGCTGTTCAGGCTGGAATAGGCAACTCATTCTTCCAAGTATGGTTGATTTCAGATCCAGTTTGCTGTTTTCCAGGAGATCTTGTGTTAGTTTAGGATAGGCTTTAAAAGTGTACATTACGTTGCCTCAGGTTAGGTTAAATTAGGATCCGTACGATAAAGTTAAGTTAGGTTACGTTTCGTTTAATATGTATATGTTCCATAAGTTTAGGCTATGTTAGATTTAATTAGATTACCTATATACCTTATGTTTAACGAGCTTAAAACTTGGATTCTGAGTTTAATTTCCAGACGATCAGACTTTCGAATGAATATATAAACACAAATGCATGTAGATTATTACTTTCAGCTGCAACGAGGTACTAGAATATAAGGCGAGAGTGTGTCTAGTGTCACTTGTAATTTGGGGAAGAAGTACCGTACAAACATTTACACACTTAAACAATGTCCTTCCAATCACACCAGTACCCAATCCACCACCACCCCTCGTATAAAATGAATGTTGTGGTTTAAGGAAAGGGATAGTACAGTGTTGATAAATCAGGAGCAAAAATATTCCTCCAAACTATTCCAGGCAACAGGAGATCATCACTTTTGTTAATCTGGTCCTTTTGTTTCCTGGCATGGTTTGGAGGTATTAAGGTACCCCAATGTACCAAAGGTATAATATATACTGTCCCCTTAATTCTACATCAGTGAGAAAATTTGTCCTAGTCCTTCAGTGCATAATAAAAGATTGTCCCAGAAATTCCTTGACTAGATAAAGAAAGGGTTGTCATGTCTGGATGGTAGGTGTACAGTCGTGGTGAAAAGTTCTGTCGAGAATAATGGTGTCGTGAATGAGACATGCGTGTTTCTTTCGTCTTTGATGTCAGCAATGCAAAAAAGAGGCTAGAAGAAACAAAGGCGTCTCAATCACCACAACATTATTTGCAAAGATCATTTATTACTCTCTCTCTCTCTCTCTCTCTCTCTCTCTCTCTCTCTCTAGCTAAGTACAAAATCATACCATGCAGAGGCGACAGTATTATAGACCACGACTGGAAAATAGGTATAATCAGACAACAATATTTTCATCCTTCTCCAACCATACCAGAGGCGACGGATTATTTGAACACAACTGTAATGTAGGTATGATCACAGGAGAATGAAATATAAGGTGAACACAAGCATCCCGTGGGAAGGGAAACGTGTGCAGCGTAGACCTCAAATCGTGCACACATGGAGAATATCAATCCCGGCTTTATAAAATTATGTATGTTTGTATGTATGGGAGAAAGGAATGAGAAACGTGCGCTGCCTAGGCTTTAACTCGTGCACACATGGAGAATATGAACCCCGGCCTTATGTGTATATATTTAGTATGTATGGGAAAAAGGTCTGAGAAAAGTACGCTGATCAACCTTCAAAATCGTGCACACATGGAGAATTTGAATCCCGGCTTTGTATGTATGTATGTATGTATGTATGGGAGAAGCGCCTGAAAGTCCATTTGCGTATCCGCTCAGCTCGATAGGCCGCTTAAAGGGAAGGTTAGTTTAGGATAGGTTTGGGGGAGCATGGGTTGATTCAAGTGTGGATGGATATGGTTAGTTCAGTATTAGTCTAGTTTTTGTTTTGTTTTGAGGTGGGATTCGGTCTGGAGGTTTAAAGGAGACAGTCACCTTAAACGACTTACGAAACTATACATATATACAGTACTAAAATAATTAAGTATACGAAAAATAGTACAAAAATGGAAATAGGAGAGAAGGAAAGGGAAATAATATAAATACATGCCTACATATGTATCTTTAATATCATAAGGTCAATTAATATACAAGGGGAACTTAACTATAAATAATCACCAATTGAAGCAGAAAGGAAGCAAGATAGTTATAAAGGGGTGGCCAACAAGCATTCCCAGGGTCAGGTCAGGTCAGGTCAGGTCAGGTCACAGGGTATTGAGCGAGACAGGCAGGCAGGCAGACAGACAGACAGGCCAACCAGGAACCCACCAACTCATATAATGGCCAAACACGATCCATCACAAGGCCCTCCACAAACACCACAGAAAAAAAAACATTATCCAGCATCATTTTTCAGCACCGACACAATACTACACATTCATGAGTATATAATATAGATATATATATAATTTTTTTTTTTTTTTTTATGCTTGTGATCTTTCTTGGGATTCTATTTGAGCCTGACTAAATGAAAAATGTACTGTTATATGGATTTTATGTAATCGGAAAATACTCTCAACCATTTGCATTGCCATTTTTCTCCATTTATGTACTACAAGGGATCAAGATACTTATGCGTTGAGTGAGTTAGTAGTAACATTATTATTTCTACCTAGAACCGTAAAAAGTCAACCCATCTTTAATTGGTATACCCAACGACGTTACAAGTTTCTTATTTGCCGAATTTAATAATTTCTTTGGGCATGGAACTGAAACACTGGCTACATTAATATGAAAAAAAAAAAAAAATAATAATAATAATAATAAAAATAATAATAATAATAATAATAATAATAATAATAATAATAATAATAATAATAATAATAAACAGGCATGAAAAGACTCATTCATAGTCGTGGGTAACAAAAAAAAGCCTTAGATATCTCGTGGCTGGCCTTGCTGTGGTCATAACCTGAGTTTATGTTGGTCAGGGGGAGATGCTCACTCTCTTCACTTCCGATCCACCTTTGTCTTCATTTTTTTTTGGATATACAGCCGGGGAAGACAGGATGGGGGAATGGTATGATAGCGAGGTGTAAGGGGAAGTAATTGGAGGGGAAGGAAGCAGGGAAACGGTAAGGGGAGAAAGGAAGAGGACAGAAAAAAGGAGGAAGCAGCAACCGTCTGATAGAGAGAAGAAAGATCAATATGGAAAGGAGGGAGTGAAAAAAAAAAAATAGGTAAACAATTACTTAGCAATAAGATTTGTTACAATCGATAAAATTATGAAAGGAAATACAAACCCGAGTTGTGCACAATCATTCAAAGGGAGGAAATGGAAGGACTAGGAAAGGAGAGACAAAATTGCTGGAAAGATATCAAGGTCCGACGAAGAGAAATCATGAAGAAAGGAAAAGACAAACAATGAAGGAAGGAAGGCTAAAGGATCAGATGAGGGAAGCAAGAAAGAGTGAGGTCCATGGAGGAAAGTTTATGATAGCTCTCTGTACTCATAAGGAAAAGAAAGAAATGAAAAGCAGCAGAGTAATATAATAATACAGTATATAATATCAAGACATAATGTGTAAGACTGTATATATATAAATGTGTAAGATTGGAGCAGTACAGTAATATATACACAATTTTCAACATCAAGGCATAATGTGTAAGAAATGGAAAGGGATAATCTATACAGCAAATTACAGGAAAAAACAAGACGACAACGAAGAAGAAAAAGAATGAGGACGAAAGGAAGGAAGGAAGGAAGGAAGGAGGGAGCATAAAGATAAAGAAGGGGAATCTCAGCGAGGCACAGAGAGAAACGCCCAAGAACCCAGACGAGGAAAGGAAGTTAGAAGGGAAGCGGAGAGTTACGAGGGGGAAAGAAAAGAATTGGGGAGATGAGAGAAGGATAGGGAAGTCTGAGAGCAGGAAAGTTAAGAGAGGAGAGGAGAGGAGAGGAGAGGAGGAGGCCAGGAAAGGAGGGAGGGAGAGGAGTGAGATAAGAGAGGAGAGGAAGGCAAGAAGAGAAGGAAGAGAGAGAGAGAGAGAGATAAGAGAGGGAAGAAGGGACGGGTGAGAAAGGAAAGAGGGGCGATAGTAAAGAATGATGAGGAAAGATGTGTGTTAGGGATAAAATGAGGAAAGAGGAAATAAGAAAGTTACAAAGAGAGAGAATACAGACGAATATATTTAGGGTAAAGGACCGACGGAGAGAAAAGACGAAAAATAAAAAATGGGGGTAATCGGAAGAGACGAGAAAAGACAGGAAAGGTGCAGGGAATGACAAGTGAATGAAGGGTGAGACGAGAAGAAGGCAAAATGAGGGTGAGGGGAAGTGAGAGGGATGCAGAGATGAAAAGAATGAGGTATAAGAGAGAGTGAGTGTGAGAGGAGAGGATTGAAGGCTACGTGTGGAGAGGATGACAAACAATACTTGAGGGAGAGGGACATATTGAGTGGAAAGAGAAAAAGAGGAAGGAAAGAGGAGAGAAAAAGCATAAAGGTGGAAAGTGTGTTGGAAAATTAATGAGGGAGATGGATATACGAATAGATAATTGTGAGAATGTCAAATACATTCTCACAATTATATTTTCGTATATCCGAAGAATGGAAAATTGCAATGATTTAAAATGGCAAAGACACACCGATGCTAGAAAGAATGAAATGGGACAGAATAGTCTTGGAAAATCATAGGTTATTAAAATTGGGTATTACACAGAAAATGAAATACAGCAAATGGTGAGACAGGATTACATGAGGTGACAATATATAGCTATGATATGTTAAAATTCATTTCAGTTAATTAAGTTATTTTTCTACAATTGGAGAGTAGTGCCGCTCATAAGTCCCAAAACTATAGACCCCGAACAAACAAAAAAATGATAAAAAAGTGAAAATAAGAGAAAATAGACTTGCCCTCAACACAACCCTCTCCCCCATCCCAGCTGAGCCTCATTCCTTCGCTGACTCACGGTGGCCTGACGAGACAGACAGACAGCGTCATCAAATGCACCCAACGACGATAAAGCAACAAGAGCGAATTATTGACTTAGGTGACATGCAGCACAATTAAGCTAGTGACACGCACCTCGCCGACACGTATGGACACAAACCGAATATTCAACGACACCAATACTGGACAGACAAACGTTGCATATGACAAGACAACACATAACGGAATGACACATGATACGGAAGCAGGACAAGTTGACCCATGGAACAGTGACACATGGCAAAGGGTTCCAAGAGACAATGCATGATGAAGTGGCACACGCGATAACAATTAAACACTAACACACGATGCAATCAGTGATGAGAGAGTAAATTGGAGTTACAAATATGACAGTAACCTATTATATTGTAAAGAGTGATACTACACTAACTAGTCACTGCTATGATGCATACAACAGCCACGGAAAATGGAATATGAAATTGTATTTTTCAGAACGGGATTTCATACAGTGGACACACACACACACACACACACACACACACACACACACCTTTAGAACACTCCATATTTCATTTTGGAGTAATCACCTACATCCTTCTTTTTTTATATTTTTTTTTTACCGAGAACGAACAACACAGGCCCCGTATAAAAGACAAAAAAACGAAAACAAAAAAGCCCGCGCATTCACTCCATCTCCCGCCAAATCCTCTCATTAATCTTTACGTCATTATTCTTTACGCTGATAACGAATCCATTCATAATTTTAACTTTATAAGAATCATAAAATATAAAATGAACTACACTGATAAAGGAATCATTCATAATATATTGTACTTTAAATAAACCTTTCATTAATATGTTAAATTTTACCATGTTGTAGCCTAATTTTTGGCGGGAAATTTCTTGGCAACTCCTGAGATGGATGTGGTAATACTGTTGTTTATATTTTCGCAGGGGCAGATGTGGTAATACTGATTCTAATTGAGGATGGATGATAAATTTTATTGTAATTATTGTTATTTTTTTTATTATTATTATTTAGTTTTATAGCTTATTTATTATTATTATTTATTATTATTATTATATTATTTTAATTTTATATTATTGTTTATTCATTATTATTATTATATTTATTTTATTTTTATTATTATTATTATTATTATTATTATTATTATATTATTATTATTATTATTAATACTGATGTGGTAATACTGTTTCTGATTCTTCTTCCTCCCCCCCCTTCTACAGCCCCTCCCAAAAAGCTTCAACACTGCCAATCACGCCCCTCCCTCAACCCCGCCCCCCCTCCTGGACCCCTCCTACCCGGGCAACATGGACGCTCTAAACTCATCACAAATGGTAAGGATTATTTTTTTTATCATTAATTAAGGGGATACGACACTTGTTTATTTTTTAAGGGGATACGACACTTATTGTTTATTAATTAAGGGGATACGACACTTTATATGTTTATAATTGTAACTTTTCTTTATAAATAGATTTGTAGATACAGTTATATTAAAATTTGTGTGAATATTGTGAATATGCTTTTAGATATACTGTATTTAATTTGTAAAGTAATGTATTGTAATTTACTGATACACATTTGCAACTTTTCTCTATAAATACCTGCAGTTATCATATTAAAACTTGTGTACGTATATGCTAGCAGCTAGAGTATCATAATTATCGTAAAATATAATAATGGTTATGTACCGTATAAAAGAGTTAGCGAGCGTGTGAGAGTATATATTTATTTATTTACTTTTTAGGATTTAGGATTTTTGGATTTAGAATTTTAGTGGTAAATATTTGCTTATACATACATACTTACTTAATAGAGCTATATTTATGCATTGTACAGTCGCGACACATAGTCCTTGAACAGGGTGTAAGGTAGCTATAATGGGAAGCCTGTTCAAAGACTATGTGCCACAACTGTACATTAATTCTATAGTGAGCATGTGGTGGGCCCTATACAAGAACACTATATCGTGGTGTATACGATGGCTCTGTTGTTTCTTGCCACACCATACCATCGTACACACACACACCATCACTGTTCTTGAATATGACCCATAGATTGATTATTATTATTATTATTATAGAGTTTTTGTAGTTTGCTAAATACCTGAAGCAGACGTGTTTTTGTGTTGTTTTTTTTGCATGTGTGTGTGTGTGTGTGTGTTTTGTTATTATAATTATATTTGAAAGCATGTGTGTGTGTGTGTGTGTGTGTGTTTTGTTATATAATTAGAGTAGAATGAAAGCCTGCATGTGTGTGTGTGTGTGTGTGTTAAGTGTTTAAGCATGCCCTAACCTAACCTCTCCTGACCTTCCCCTCTCCCCCCCCCAACCTTACTCCTCCAGGCACCATCAGCTCCTACTACAAGGGCGGGGGGGGACCCTGGACTACCCCCTGAGCGACCCTCCCCCTCTCGCTCAGTGTCCCCCCGTCGACACCCCCACCACCACTACACCCTCTCCCCCAGTCCTCTCTACGCCTCCTCCTCTTCCTCCTCCCCCTCACCTTCCCCCCTCTACGCCTCCTCCTCCTCCTCCTCCTGCTTCTCTCCTGTGGGTGGGGTGAATCACGGGACATTCACGCCCTCGCCCACGCCCCCAGCACACCTCCTTCACCCCAGGCTGGCTCCCACGCCCACCATTCCCAAGAGTAAGTGGTTGTTTTGGTTTTGTTTTTTGGTCCGTTATAGCCGTTTAATTTCAAACTGTAACCGTTATTAACTATTCAAACTGTAACCGTCAATAACCGTTCACTCGTTTAAATTGAAACTGTAACCGTCATTAACAGTTCACTCGTTTAAATTGAAACTGTAACCGTCATTAACTGTTAACTTATTCAAACTGTAACCGTCATTAATCGTTCACTCGTTCAAATTCAAACTCTAACCGTCATTAACTGTTCACTCGTTTAAATTCAAACTGTAACCATCATTAACTGTTCAGATTCAAACTAACCGTCATTAACTGTTCAAATTCAAACTAACCGTCATATTAACTGTTCAAATTCAAAATTTAACCGTTCACATTTAAACTATAACCGTCATTAACTGTTCACTCGTTCAAATTCAAACTCTAACCGTCATTAAATGTTCAAATTCAAACTGTAACCGTCATTAACTGTTCACTCGTTCAAATCGAAACTGTAACCTTCATTAACTGTTGAAATTCAAACTGTAACCGTTATTAACTATTAACTCGTTCAAATTCAAACTGTAACAGTCATTAACCATTCACTCGTTCAAATTCAAACTCTAACCGCCATTAACTGTCCACTCGTTCAAATTCAAACTATAAACATCATAATTTTGTACAGAACCAAGTGAAATGTACAAAAAAAAAAAAAAAAAAAAAAATGTCCTCCACAGCAAAACACACTTCTTTATCATCATAATTTATTCACCCCCATACTGAGCTTCTGCTGAGCTTAAGCTGGATAAATAAACAAACATATATAGCTTATTGTTGTCGTTGTTGTTGTGTGAGTGTGTGTTTGGTGTCAGCTAATTATTTTTTTTGTTTTCCTTAATTTAACAGCTCCCAGAAAACACATAACCAGGCCACAACATTCTTTAATTATTATAAGTTTAAAATATTAGCAAAGTATATATATATATATATATATATATATTTTTTTTTTTTTTTTTTTTTTTTTTTTTTTAAGGATTTGGTATTACAATAGTTTTACAAGAGGTTTATTATGTATTTATTAAGTACAATTTTGAGCCAAGGAGTAATTAATATTTTGAATAGAACATTTTAAATATTTTTTTGTAGGACGTGAGAATGTTGTTGTGTGTTTTCTGGGTATTGTGTTGATGATAGTAATTAATTGTATTGCTGTGATTAATTAACTATACATAATTATATATACTCTCAACATTATTATATCACCCCATCAATGTATATAACAAACAAACAAACAAACAAACAAACCAGCTGATATCATAACCTCCTAGCTGACGTTTTAATATTTTAGTTTTAAGTCATCGAGAATCAACCAATACTGCTTTTTATAATTAATTAAGGGGCTTTCTGTTTACCAAGGCTTGTGAGATTAAACATATTGATACCCTAATAACTCTGCAGAATTAATTACCTCAAGATGGTAACACACACACACATACACACACACTTTTTTTTCGGGCACTTTTTATTTTTTTTATTTTTTTATTTTTTTATTTTTCCTTTTGTTTTCTCTCTCTCTTTTTTTTTTTTTTTTTTTTTTTTTTTTTTTTTTTTTTAATTACCAGAATGGCTAAGTGTGGTATTATCATTTAGGGGGAAGTACAGTGTTGGTAAATCTGGAGCAACTCTGGGTCCCTTAATTAATCTACTTTTTTCTTGGAATTTGAAATATTTTGCAGTGCGAATTTATTGACAAATCGCCTTTTCCTTGAAGATTAAATTTGATAATACCACCTTCAGTCTTCAAACATACTACACCTTTTTTCATTTTACCTCGGTGTTTTTTGATAAAGGTAGGTACAGTGCCATCCAAAGGTGTGTGTGTGTGTGTGTGTTGTGGGGGTGGGGATAATTGGGGGTGGGGGTGAGCCATGCTTGTGTGATGGTATTATGGCATTGGGTCGGGTGCTTACTATACAGGTGTTGGAGGAGGTGGTACCCCTGCCAGTGCCCGGAGAAGAGGGGGTTTTCCAAGTCCCCGCATCCCCTCCCTATCCCCCTGGTCCAGAAGAGTCCCCAGACCTAACACCGTCAACGTCGACTCCTCACACCAACTAACAGGTACACAGGCACGCTAAATAACATAAGGCCGTCAAGAATAAGGGCTAAATTAGATAAGGCCGTCGTGTCAAGGGCTAAATAACATAAGGTCGTCGTGTCAAGGGCTTTGTGAGTAAGGCCGTCGTGTCAAGGGCTTCGTGAATAAAGTATATAGGCTTGGGTTAGGTTACGAAGCCCCCCCTTAGACTCCTCACACCAATTAATAGGTACACAGGGAAGCTTCGTGAATAAGGATGTCCTGTCTGGGGCTTCGTGTCGAGGGCTTAGGGCTTTGTGAATAAAGTATCTATTATAGGCTTGGGTTAGGTTACGAAGCCCCTTAGACCCCTCAGATAGGTTATGAAGCCCTTTAGACTCCTCACACCAACTAACAGGTACTCAGGGAGGCTTCCAGAATAAGGCCTTCGTGAATAAATTGGGTTAGGTTACGGTACGAAGCCCCCTAGACTCCACACCAACTAACAGATACACTGGGAGGCTTCGTGAATAAGGCTTTCATGTCTAGGGCTTCGTGAATAAGGCCATCGTGTTTAGGGCTTTGTGAATAAGGCCGTCGTGTCTGGAGCTTAGGGCTTCGTGTTTAAAGTCTCTAGGCTTGGGTTAGGTTCAGAAGCCCCACTTAGACTCCTCACACCAACTAACAGATACACAGGAAGGCTTCATGAATAAAACCTTCGTGTTTGGGGCTTTGTGAATAAGGCCTTCGTGTCTGGGGCTTCGTGAATAAAGTATTCAGGCTTGGGTTTGGTTACGAAGCCCCCTAGACTCCACACACCTAACTAACAGGTACACAGGGAGGCTCTCTGTGTAGGGTCTTCATGTCTAAGGTCTCTAATGGTTAGGTTGGGTTAGGTTAGGTTAGGTGGTGCTCTAGACTCATTCATCACTCATTCATCATCCATCCGTCTACTTTATTGAAGGGGTAGTAAAATGTTGGGGTAAAAACCATAGTCTAAGATAAATTTGACAAGTTTTGAGGGTGTAAATTTGGCACAAAGAAATTTGAGTGTGGTTCTTGTATGAGTAGATTTAATTAATTATACATAGATACTTAAACTCTTAATACATTAACTACTTTAATAAATTAACTACAGTCTGTCCTTCAGTAGCAAATGGTAAAAATAATTATCCTCAGACTGTATACAAATTAAGGGAAGGAACTTGTTATGGAAAAATTTGAGGTCTACTGATTCTTTCAAACTATGTCATGAAACGGATCCCTCATTAGTAACTCGAGCACATCCGTGGTATATACGATGGTGTGGTAGCGGTTCGATGGCTCTGTTGTTTGTGTATGGAGTCATCGTACCGCTACCACGCCATCGTATACACCACGAATGTTCTTGAGTTACCAATGAGGTGATTTTTATTTATTTTTTTTCATGGGGTAGGATGGAAAATTCAGTAGCCATCTAAATTTCCAAAAGTTTTCTTCTCTTATGTCGCTACTTATTGGTTGTATTGTCATAACTGCAACTAATATTACTCCCTTACTAACTATTTATTTCCCCTTCCCTTGGGTAAATTGGGAGGAATCTAAATAATGTGTATTTTTTGTGGCGCCATATTCATACATTTTTCATAGTCCAACCCATAGTGTGTGCTGTACCTAAAACATCTAATAATTATTCGCTAACTAACTCAAGGTGTATGTATGTATGTATGTATGTGTGTGTGTGTGGGGCTTGTGAACTGAACTCCTTGTAAACCATAACAACTTTTAACCTTTCCTAGAAGTGACAATTACATCACTGAACATGGAGAAAAAACAAAAACAAAACATCCATGCAATGCTAACAAACCTTCATAAATTAACAGATTGATTACCATATAAAGTCATAGTATGGTTATGTTAATTAAGGACCTTGTGATGTAGTTAGTAAAAGGCTTAGGGGAGTTTTGGGGGGTGCTGGAGTAGGGGGACAGGCTTAGGGGGGGGGGGCAAGGGGGTGCAGGAATAGGGGACAGGCTTTCTACCCATCCCAAGCCTGTCCCCCTATCCCTGCACCCCCCAAGCCTGTCCCCTACTCCTGCACCCCCTTCATTAACTATGCCCCGAAACAAGCGCCTTCCATATACTGTAGGTGGTGTTTCGTGGCAATAGTTGGGGGACTCGCTAACCTCCAATTTTCTGAGACTACATCACGGGGTGCTTCCTAAGTGATACAGTTAGTTATATAGGGCTTTTAATCTGAATGTTCTGTAGTTAAGGATTATAAATATATTACTAGAAGAGCTGGATACATTTATGCTGGTTATAGTTTAGAACTTTAGTGGGTATAGTATTTTAACATATGCATGCTGTGTGATAATTATTAGGGAATATTAGGGACCACATTCACAGTAATTTATAATATAATTATTAGGGAATATAAGGGACCACATTCAGTCATTTATAGTATAATTATTAGGGAATATAAGGGACCACATTCACAGTCATAATTATATAGTATAATTATTAGGGAATATTAGGGACCACATTCACAGTCATTTGTAGTATAATTATTAGGGAATATAAGGGACCACATTCACAGTAACATATATTATACTGTAGTCAAATTGTATACATCCAAACAAGAACACTGAAAGATGGAGTAAACTAAATGATTAAATTCTATGGTGATTTTGGTATCTTACGTGTACTGTATAGCATTTCCATTTATATAGAATAGTTTTTAGTGGTGTGGTAAGCGCAGTTAATTAAATGTTTGGTGATAATAAAAAAAATCTGATAAATTGGAGTAGTGTCTGTGAAATTGGTCCAAGTTCAACAAATAATTTATCACGCCAACATCATAGCCATTGCTTTTTGAAAACTGTTAATTAAGGTGTACAATTTAAAGGGTTATTGAATAGTAATATTATATGTACTAATTATTCAGTAGTTAGTGGTGATTTTGGTTGGGCAAGGGAAAAATAATACTTTACATTAATTTAAAATATGGGTTTAATCAGATATTAATTAAGAAAGGAGGCAGACAGGAAACAGTAATTCTTGAACTTGGTATTATTTTAGTACAGTACTGTATATATAAAAATAAAATAAATTAAAATACATAAATTAAAATATCACACACGCAACTCAAAATTCATGTACTGTATCCTCTCTGACCCTCCTTTCAAAAGACAATGCACAACAATCCTAGACGGTATAATACTGTAGTAATTTAATCACCGTAATCTAAGGCCTTATAATATACTGTACATGACTCTATAATATTAACTCACACATACACACCAACCAACCAACCAGCCATCAAACAAACAAACAAACTAACCTGCCTCCCTCATTCTCTTCTCTCCCCTCCCCGGGTCCATAGCTCTGCTCTCGTCTGCCGAAAAGAAGAGCTCCAAAAATAAAAGTCTAGTGCGCAGAATAAAATCCCTGTGGAGTATAGGTACAGAGAATCTAGTGTGCATGGATGGATGATGATATTATGATTTATGTCCACTCCTTTTTTTTTGCATGCTGGCTTTTTAACAGTGCCATGTTAGTGCCTGCGGTCCGAGCTGTTTTAATGTCTTGCTTGTAGATGCATTTGTAGATGTGTTTGTTAGATTATTTTGTATATTATCCTTTACTGTATGCCTATTTATTTGAATGCACAACCTTTGTACACATTGTAGTAACGTAATCATTACTGTATCGCCAAATTTTCCAAGAATTGATAAGAATTTTGAAGGAGTTAAACAGATGCACAGAAAGAAAATAACTGTGCTTTGTAGATGTAAATATATTGTACTGTATAGACATAAGCCTTCAGTGTGGAGATGAAGGCCTGGTATATATAAAAAAAATATACAGTATATATAAAAGAATAAAATAAATGTACTGTATTGCCTTTATGAGGACTAACCTTGTGCAATAATTAAGACACCATTTAGAATTTCTGTAGGAGAATTTGGCTGCAGTGATGGTAGATAAATATTGTGTTTGTTTGTACAGTCATACTTATTTCACTATAATATTATACACATACGTACTTTCAGTTTATGGAATTTATTGGTGCATTTAAGGCTGTAAATTCTTCCAAACTCTGCCAGAAAATTGATGATACAATTATCTGTTTCTTGTCACTGTTTGTGGGAATTTATTGCCTAAAATTCACCAACAAATATCTTGTCTTTGTAACTTTATGCTTTGTTCTCTTGGTTTGCATTTTACTATACTGTATATATATTGCTTAATTTCCTTTTTTATTTCTCTAATCATTATTGTAAATCAATCTTATGTTATTTCTTTTGCAGTAAATTAACCAGATCATATATGAGAAATTATTGATGTTCTTCAGCACAGGATTACACATAATTGAATATATTGTACAGTACTTGAATAATATACTTTTTCAGCGTCAATTTGAGGTTAAGCTCGTCTAAAGTTCGTATCAGGTATTACAGGACCATTTTTAGTAAAGATTTCATGATTTTCTAGCATGTTCCAAAGGAATTTTCATGAATTACAGGTTTTCTGCCTATTATTTCCTTTTGAATTAGAAAAATCTTGGCATTTATAATAAGTGTAGCCTGACTGTAAGAACCATATGCAAGAAAAGTCATGAGCTAAGCAATAAGGATGACTGGTATGACTGCTCAGGTTGGTACGTATTAAACTTTCTCTTGGACGAAAAGGCTGTTTGTCGTTAAATTCGCAATGCAAAATAATAGGAGTTGCTTAACAAAGATACCTTTTTGTCGAAGAGTAAATTTAATAATGCCAGCCTCAGTGTATTTTCTCTAGAGTCAAGGTACCATTTGTCATTTGTCATCAAGCTAATGAATTTTCTTGCACTCACCTTAAACACTGATAATTATTATGCACCATCTAGCACAATGCACTCATTGCATCATTATTTGGCTTCCAGCTGTG
Source organism: Petrolisthes cinctipes (assembly GCA_033782935.1). Classification (NCBI taxonomy): domain Eukaryota; kingdom Metazoa; phylum Arthropoda; class Malacostraca; order Decapoda; family Porcellanidae; genus Petrolisthes; species Petrolisthes cinctipes. The sequence continues at coordinate 16,269 of JAWQEG010001493.1, forward strand.
ATGTACTCAACTCTCATGATTATTTATATTTAATTTTTCTTTTGTGTGCCTCGTTGTTGGAGGTTTCTTTAGTTGTATCTTATTTAATTTTGTTTTTTGTTCATTCACATGCTTTGTTGCTACTGCATAATGTATATTGCTAACTGCCATTAAGGAATGTTATTATTGAAATATAATTGAGTTTTCCAGCAATTTAATTTTGCCATAAATTTGTTTCATTACTTTATTAAAAATAAGGTTAATTTTTTTATTTGTTTGCTTAATTAATAGTGTGTTTGCATAAGAGTAAGACCTAAATACTGTACTGGAGTGAATAGAGTTAACTATGATGTGTTTTCAATGAAGAACCAGCACTGCATAGTGAAATGTATTAGTGAATAGATACATCAATGACTGGTGGAGCAATACAGTACAATACACCACATTGATACTGCTGGGAACATTATCATATATCAGGAGACACTGCACTCACCTCTCCTTTCATTGCATCTTCTAGCTTAAGGGGGTAATTCACTTTTGTTACATTGGAGTGCCTTTATTCCTCCAAAGTATGCCATGAAACAGGACCAGGTGAAAAAAAATAATGGTGATATGTTGCTTGGAATAGTTGGGAGGATTCAGTTGCTCCAGATTTAGCAACACAAAATTTCCCCCTTAAATATCATAATGTGAGGAAAATATAGATATCTTCAACCAAGTGCTAAAATGCTGGTCCTGTACTTTGTCATTACTTTTCTCATTCATCAATAAACAACTTGCCTCTGAATATGAAGGTCCACTGCCTCACCTTTAATATACAGTACTACAATTTATTTTTCTGCAGCTGACTGAAATGTGTACTGATAATATCATCACCGTTATTTAATTGGCTGAAGTAGGTAGTACAGTACAGTAGTCACCTGCAATAATTAGTACCTATCACGGTTAACCATTATGACATCAGCTGTGGACGATTTACATTCATTTGCTGAAAAATGGACTATAGTATTTATTATTATCGAGCTTCTTTGAAAGGAGAAGGTGCAGTGCCTCCCTTTTTTACCTTTATTAATTCTTTACCGCCAATGACACTTAATCAACCGACTTCCTACAGACGATGAGTGTGAGACAGAAACAGCTGGTGGTGAGGCTGGTGAAGGAAAGGAGGGGGAGGACCTGTACATGCGGTTGGGTCTGCTATTGGGGGAGGGAGCTGCACCCCCCACGTCCGCTGCCAGGACCCCCCGCGCCGCCTCCTCCCACACTTCCTTCAGCTCTCTGTCAGCCTCTTCTGAAGTTAATGCAACAGCCTCAAATAACACCAGTCCCGTCTCCACCCTGAACGGTGAGAGTTAATGCATTAAGATAGAAAAATTATGGGTCAAATGATGATTATGACTGGTTCATTATTGATTACATTTCAGATATATTTATTTACAGAGGTTTTTTTTGACAGTTCACTCACAGTACTTTCTCACTGGTTTCAGATTTTTGAAGGTTTACTGGTTTCAGATTTATGATCATATTGATTTGTATTTGCTGCAGGTTTATATTTGCAGGAGCAACTCAGCTACACAGCTGGATAAGTTCTGTCTCTGAATCATTGGTTACTCATTCAAAGATCTCCCAAAGATAAGATATGTGCCAACTGGTTGGGAAGCCACTTCTTGTTGTGATAGCAAAGGTTTCTTGCATATTGCCAAATTTTTACTATGTTTTTCAGAATTTGAAGAAAATTTGTGTCTAAGTCAATTAATATGGAGGATTTCATTACATTATAACAAAGAAAAGTGGTCCCAAGATTAATGATAAATATATTGGTTAGTCAATCAATCCCCACTCCCCAATCTAGGGTCATCAGAGGCAGAGTTGAGGTTACCTGGAGGGCGAGATGCATCAATGGAAAGCATGAACTCCTTCCTGTCCTCTCATGGGGCCACAACCTCTTCCACCACCTCAGCCTCCACAGCTTCTGCCTCCCCCACCACCACACCTCGACGCCATTCTGTCACCAGTGAGTTTATTGAGCCATGTGTGTGTGTGGGTGTTTTAACATACCCGAACGTACCTGGTGTTATAATGTAGTAAAAATGTAGTGGTTCCCTCCCAGCTGACATGAAGCATAAAATGTGTGCCTTGGGGAGATTCAAGTCTTCTAAATTGTAGATAATACAGTATTATATTATCCAGTTGTGGAAATGTTTGGTTTAATTTGTCTTGAGTGTCCATTATAATTATCTAAACTGTTGAGAAATGGGAGTCAATGCATTAATTTTTACATGCGTGTGTGGGGTTGTGCTTATTTATGTTGTTGTTGTTGCTTTCATCTTTTTTCTGTATAACTGTTTTGTAATTTTTTTTATTTATTTGTTTATTTTTTTAGTGTGTTATATATATGATTTAGTGTGAGATTTGGCTGACATGTTGTTTTATGCTCTGTGTGACTAAGAACATACTTGTTTTTTTGTTGTTTTCTGTGCTTGTGTTTTTGCTCACTTTTATGTGTATAGTACTGTACCTTTTTTTCTCAGTAACAGAAGATACATGTACCTTTTTTCTCTGTGACAAAAGATACAAAGCAAAGAATAAAGACATTCAAACAACAATAACATCACCTGTGTGCAGGAAGCAAAATATATTATTTAACATAATGGGAACACAGAGCAATACAATGTTTTCCCTCATTAATTAACGAAAAACCTTACCTTTTCTTGTATAGTTATAGTCAGTACAGTAGTTCTTACCCGCCTGAAATTTAATCACGAAATAAATATATGACTATCTCCAAACTATTGAAGCAAGATATAGTATTAACTTAAATACAGTACAGTAATTATTCTGTTTGAATGTAGAAGAATCTAACATCTTGGAGAAAGAGCTCTTGCCCATTGCAACTGTACCTCGCCAGAGAAATAATTGTTTGATTTGTGTTGGTTTGCTTGTGTTGGGTGTACTGTGTGGAGTGTCAAAGTGTAGAGACATAAGTGCATGTTGTGTCTGTCATCAGCTTCACAACCCGGCCAAGTGGAAGAGCTGGGTTTGTTTGGCAGGCGGCGGTCGTCGGTGCGGCGCTCAGCTCGCAATGCCCACGTGAAAGGCCCGATAGATCCCAAAGGTAAGTAAATCTGTCAGAGCTGATGTCCCTCACAGTTATTATTCCAAGGTCAGTAACTTTGGTTGGCTTGTTGGCTTTGGTTGGCTTATAAAGCGGCTACACTTGTTCTGACTTTATTCAAACTTTGTCAGTGTTGGTTTAGTCCCATCAAAGAAGTATAAGTTCATTCATGAAAATATAAACACTAATTCTCATCTTTTCATTTGTTCATAGTGTTCCTTGAAGTACAAAATTAATCATATTTATTTGTGTCTTTTTCGCCAGTGCGATTCGCCAGTTACCGTGGGGCGCAGCTGAGCCTACGACCGCTGTTCTTCGAAGTACCCCAGCAAGACCCTGACCCGCTCTTCATCGGCCGGGCATGGCTCTTCCGGGAGATGGAGGCCCATTTGACAGCCGATGCTCCTACCAACCGCGGAATTATTCTCACGGGCGGAGTGGGAGCCGGTAAAACTGCTGCCATCTTGCAGCTGGTGGAATACAGCTGCTTTGGCCGCAAGAGGGACGACTCTATCTACCAGGGTAAGGCAATAACACCTTAATGTACAGAGTGTATTTTTGTGAAGATAGGATTGTTAAAAGAAGGCTTTTTTCCATGGCTTCTTCTATCCACATACAGAAATTATGGAAAAGTAAAGTGAGCTAAAATGAATGAACCATATTGAATAATGCCACTAATTATATCTTGTCCCACAGATCCATACAGCAAGGGTCGCCTGAGCCTGGTGCCCGAGGGGGTGAAGAGCCTTGCATCCCGAGTGGTTGCGTACCACTTTTGTCAAGCCGAAAACTCTGCCACTTGTCTCGTCCCTGATTTTGTTCACTCCATCGCAGCACAGCTCTGTCAGGCGCCTCAGTTACATGCATACCGAGACCTGTTAATCTCTGAGCCACAAACCCAGAGCCTGTTAGCATTACCAGCATGTGTGAGTGACCCATCAAGTGCTCTAGTGAAGGGTGTGTTGGAGCCTCTACATACTTTGAGACGGCTGGGGAAGGTTGGAGCAGAGCCCATGGTGATCGTGGTGGATGGGGTGTGTGAGGCAGAGTACCACCGCCCCGATCATGCCCACACTCTGGCCTCCTTCCTGGCACGTCACTCTGTCAAGCTCCCTCCCTTCTTGAAGCTGGTGGTCACAGTGCGGTCACAGCTCTCAGACCTAACCAGACTGCTGCCCTTCCATCGCATCTCCCTCGACCCAGACCAGAGGGCAGACCCGGCAGCCGACCTGTCCACACGCGACCTGGTGGATTATGTTGGGTTTAGGTGCACACACTCCCCCACCATCAGGTCAAACATTGCAGTTACACATGGGAAACTGGAGGGAAGCTCATCACAACACCGCTTCACACAACACATTGTGGCACAGAGTCGAGGATCCATGCTGTATGTGAAGTTGATCCTGGATCTGGTGGAGAGAGGTCACCTGGTCATGAAGTCCGGGTCATTCAAGGTTCTTCCTCAGACACTCAATGAGATCTTCCTGCTGCTGTTCAACTTAAGGTTCCCCAGTGTTCGTAGCTTTGAGAAGGTACAGCCCATCTTGAATGTTGTCCTGGCTGCCCTCAGTCCCCTTACACTGCCAGAGATCTATCACTCGGTCAACTCCGGCCTCTTGTTCAAGTTCCTGTCCTGGGATGACTTCCTAAATTCCTTCAAGATCCTAAACTCCTTCCTGGTGAAGCGATTGGATGACACATACATGCTGTTCCACCCGGCCCTGCGAGAATGGCTGGCCCGTCGTTCAGAGGGCGAGTCAGCAAAGTTCATATGTGACCCTAGATCTGGCCACGCAAACCTGGCCCTCCGTATGTCCCGTCTGGAGTGGCCTCTGGATGCTGAGGCCTCATTGGAACTTGGCCATCACATCCTGAAGGCTCATGTGTACAAGAACATGGCCAGGGCCTTGCCTCTCTCCCCACGTGACCTACAGGCACTATGGTTGGCACAGTCCTCACACAATGTCTCCCAGGCACTTGCTTGTACCAGAAACCTTTACAGCCCTAACACCAAGGTAAGGATATTAGGAATTTCAGTTGATATAGAGTAAGGATTAATGTATTTAAAATAATTGCCCAAATTATGTATATCCAACTTATCAAGAGTTTACTGTTTATTATATTACTGTACTATAGATAGATATTTTGTGAATGTTTTGAATTTTTGTTATATATGACAGATTATTTTGTATGTGCAGCTATTAATAGTTATATTGGAAGATTTATGGACAATTTAACAAGTTTATTTGATGGTCATTCTTTGGGAGGCATCATTGATAGTTGTTGTTTGGTATGACTTTATAATAGACCTTGTACTGGTAACTTTATTAGAAATTTATACATATAAATTATTTGGCAGGTATCGCGACTATTGCTGCTGGCAGGTGCTTCCCCCGACTACCCAAGTGAACACCTACACAACAGCCCCATCCTGGGTATATGTGCTCACCAGGGTCACACAGAGATGGTGGCTCTGCTCATTGAGTTTGGTGCTGATGTGAGCCAGACCAATGGAGAGGGAACAACAGCTTTGGGTCTCGCTGCTGCCCAGGGTCACTGTGATGTTGTGAGGCTTTTGGTACAAGCTGGAGCCTCACTCACAGCCAAGGACAACCAGAGCAGCACACCCATGGTCCAAGCTGCAGCCTCAGGCTATCTTAATGTGGTGGGGTACCTGTTGTCCTGTGACTGGCCGGGCCGACCAGACCTCCTCAAGAACCAGTCACACCAGGCTCTTGTAGCAGCTGCCTCTAATGGACACATCAATGTGAGTCATGTTTGATTACATTACAGTAGTTGTGTGTAATGTTGCTTAATACCATACCATTAAGTTTTGCTTTAATCTGTGTTAGAAAAATAGAGTTAACTATATTATTATTAACTCCATTTCATGAATTAACCTAGTTGTCCAGAGTAGGGGTCTTATTGCCAGAAATATAAAGGGCACCAATCCATCTACACTTCTACAGTAATTGGAGAGAGGGAAAAACTGAGGTTCATTGAAATGCAGATTCCAGCATGTCATCATGCAACTTTTGGGGGTCATATGCATCTTAAAAATGTAAATAGAGCTAACCTTTTATATTTTTTGCTTCAGGTTGTAGAGTTCTTGCTGGACATGGCAGAGGTGAGTGTTGATGGTGAGGACCCAGTGACTGGAGAGACATCCCTCACTGTGGCTGCAGGAGCTGGTCACACTGCCATGGTGGCCACACTACTCAGAGCCGGGGCTTCCATCAGCAAGACCAACTCCCGAGGGGCATCACCACTGACGTGTGCAGTGCGGAATGGACACTATGAGGTGGCCAAGTTGGTGCTGAGTCAAGGTGCTGGTGTGGAAGGTCCCGATGCAGCCGGCCGTACACCTCTCATGGTGGCTGCATCAGAGGGTCACCTGGGATTGATGGAGTTGCTGATCTCCCGTGGTGCTTCCTTGAGCCGGACTGACCGTGAGGGGTTGGCACCACTGAGCTGGGCGTGTCTGCGTGGCCACGTGCATGCAGTCCAGTACCTCGCTGATTGCAGTGCTGACCTCAACCATGCTGACAAAACCGGCCGCACACCACTCGACTTGGCGGCCTACCAGGGAGACCCCATAGTTGTCCAGTTCCTTCTTGACCGTGGGGCCATGGTGGAACATGTGGACATCAATGGCATGAGGCCCCTTGACCGTGCCATCAGCGCCCGTAACCCTGCAGCCGTACAGTGCTTCCTCAGACGTGGAGCCAAACTTGGACCTGCCACCTGGGCAATGGCTGCTGGCAAACCAAACATCATGTGAGTCATCCAACAAAGTATTGTTTAGTTTTCTTAATATTTATGGAATGAAAATACCATTCTTTCCATTTATACAGGGTACACTATTTTGCTAATTATCTTGATACACATAATTATAGTATAGTATTAAAGAAGGAAAATAAAAATAAATACATAATGATGATGCCTTCTTCCCTACAGGGTGATGCTGCTGAACAAACTCCAGGAGGACGGTGTTGCCCTTTGCCGCAAGGGACGCCTCAAGGAAGCTGCCCATCGCTTCTCCTACGCTCTCCGCAAACTGCCCACCGGTGACCAGGGAGAGCACACACAGACCTTCACCCACCTCCGACTCCACCTCACTCTCAACCTCTCACGATGCAAGAGGAAAATGAACGTAAGTGAATGTGTTGTGGAAGTGATTGACTGTGTTTCATTGAGTCACCATTGAGTGCTGTTGCCTAAAGAGTTGTAAGGATATACTGTATGTAAAAATTTTGATACCCCTTCATTCCATATTCAACTCACTATTAATTCTACTGCCATTGCTGTTGTCTTTTTATTCTTTCAGTCAGTTTCCAGACAGGCCTAATTCATCCTATTTTTGTGGAGTGTGATTATTGGAAAATAAAATTGCCCATAACATACAATTCATTCTAATAATCCCAGTGCAGGTTTCTATAGCAGTTAGATATTTATGTGAGGTTGCTGTCAGAGAATGTGTTTTTGATGATAATTATATTTCTTATCATTTGTAGGAGACTTGAGTAAGCAATGATTGTAATGCTGTTATTTATTTATTTATATATATTTTTTTTTCTGCAGGAGATTGATGAAGCGATCCAGTTAGCAGACACAGCACTGACTATTAAGAGTGACTCCTATGAAGCTTACTATGCCAGGGCCAGGGCTAATAGGGAGGCCAAGTAAGTATGGGATAACTTTTGTGTCACTCAGTCAGTCATAAACAATAGCTTTATAGTTGTGTTCTTGCTATGCCTCAAAATGTACAGGATTTGAAGCAAGAAATCTCTAGTCTAAACCAATTTTTCCAAACCTCAGTCATGACAGAAGTGATAGTTACAAGGATACTGCAAATGAGTGTGGGATAGTCTCTGAAATATATGAAAATATTTAAATTAAACGAATCTTTCATTTTGGCCAGATTTTCACACATACATTTTTCCAAACCAGGAAGCTGAAAGAGGCTCTAGAGGACGTGAATGAGGCCGTGCGTTTGGCCCCATCTCAGACCAGGGATGTGCGACGGGTGTTGGCCAAGATCCGTGACGAGATGCAGGCCGAGCTGGATTCGTGCTCCTCTGCTGCTGACCTGACCCAGCTACGCCACCTGGCCGCCTCGGTTGACACACTCTCGGAGGCTGACCTGCCCATGACCTCCAGCATCCTCTCTGAATCAGGCTACTCCTCCAACATCTAGACTGGCAGTGGTGGTGGTTACCTGAGTTCTGGGGCGGAATTATTAAAGGAAATTTAACTCAAACCTCATTACTTGGCAAATATGTATCTTTCCATACAAAAAAAAAAATTACAGACCAGACTAAAATTTAAAACAGAGTTCATTGGAGCATGCACTTTCCATAAAATAGTATTGAAGCATTTAGAACAAAGTATCCATCAGCCATCATGTATTTGTAGAATGAGAAACAGGAAAGCAGCTAAATTCAGTATTATGGAAATTAAGCAAATACTACGAGGTTTGAGTTGAGAATTCTTTATAATTCTTTACCAGAGCCTAGAGTGTTCCAGCTCCTGTGACATCGAGCTGAGTGGACTGAGGGAGATTTTGGCTAACCCTCTCCTGAGTGGTATTTTAAATCTTAAAATCAAAACAAACTAATATGCAATTTTCATCAGCCAGATAAGATTACAATCTTTACTATCAAATCTATAATTATATTCTTTAATTGATTAACTTTGCAAAATTTTATTGGCATACTGAAAATAAGAGTAAACTTTTGCTTCACATTTTCCAGAACTTAGGAGAGGGTTAATGAGTTGAGAAATGTAATCTCATATGTGCATACTGTACCATCCACTGTACGTTGTTGTGGAAGAACATCCGCCACAACAACACACTTCACTTATCTTTTGGATCACATTAAAAACTTGACTTTAAATGTACAGTACAGAGGATGTTGAGTCAAGGTGCATAAGTCTTAAGCTTGAGGAAAATATAAAACAAATATGGTAATCCCTATGCAGGTTTCCAGTGCACTGGTTTAAGGACTTCAACTTAATAGTAAATACCAATTACCTTGATGGCCACAGGTATAATACAATTGGAGATGAATGTTCACCCTAATAATTCCATTGCAAGAATTCCACTTACATTGAGATGTACCCATAAGGAGATGTGAGCCTTGTGAGAAACAGTACAACTATAACTGCTGTGTCTCTCTTTTTTTTTTCTCTCTGTTGTCGTGTTTGGACTTTCACTTGTCCTTTTCTGTCTTGTTGTTATTTGTCCATTGAGAACTTCCGTCTTTAATGTTGCTTATTGCATTTAGTGTGAAAACAAAAGATCCATTCTAGTTTGTATTTATTTTGATATTTTACAGTTAATATTTCCTCTCTAATCTCTTTTTTACAAGGCTCATGTTTGTGGATGCTTTCTTTCTGGACTTTGACTGTATATCCACACTGGGTTTCGGACACTAACGACAACTCCCCCAAAAACGTACCCAGAGACTCGCCCAACCAAGCAAGGAGGCTGAGGCTCTCTCAACAATGACATTTTTTATTTGGACTCGTATTTAGCGGAAAATTTACATGGGCCTCCAAGAGTTTCAGCTTTGATTTGATGATGGATAAAAAATACTTTTGGTTAATCTGGCTTTCTCTTGGCCCATAAATACCTGTAATGCATTTTAGCAGTGTTGCCATAATCCTTCCTCTCCTTCACAAGCTTGACACTTTCTCAGAGAACTCTCAAAATTAGGAAGTGAAGGAGTTGGAACCTATATAGAGGCGTCATTGCTACTACAGCATTGCAGTGAGAGGGAGGAGCCAGACCGACTCATAACAAGGCAGCTCATTAACCTATCATAGTTATCTTGGTGTACAGACTTTACATATGTTGCTTACAGTCTTCCAGTAAAATAACACTAAGTTATAGTTATGTCCCAGTTGTACATTACTGTGTTGCAAATGTCAAGCATTGGATTTTATATTTACTTAAAATTATTTGATATTTAATTTATTATACATTGGAATTTTAGTTAAAGTTGACATGATAATATTTATTTTATAACTGAATTTACAGCAAACAGCTAGTTTTATATTATTTAAATAAAGTAGGTATATTTGCATAATTTCACTTATCAGTGGAAAGCTTCTAGACTAGGTTGTTATGTTCTCTATATATCAGTTATCATCATTTTTACTATAACACATTCTCTGCAATACTTTAAGCATCATACAGTTAGCTAAAATATATATCAGTACACGGCTGGAGCAAACTCTTGTGTATTGGTCAACATTGAAGTGTGGCGTGCAGTAGTTGTTGTTGCCATCTACTGAGAATTTGTTCCAAGCTCCTGCTTCGGCAATGACACGATGTATTATTAGCTGACTGAGAAAGATCTGACGCCTCTCGGAGCGGTCTGGCAACTTACCTTACCGGAACTGTCACCACCTTTGGAGCCACAGGTCGGGGCTCACAATAACCAAAAACTCAAAAACTAAATAAAAAAGTGTGGTTATACCTAGATCAGTGTAAATTGGAGATTGCCTGGAGACATACATGGTTGATGAATGTTTGACCGATTGCAAGTGATATGAACTAAGTTGCGAGTGAAGTGGATGGGATGAGTGTCTGGCAGCTTGCGGTATGTAATAATAAGATCCTTTGGTAACCCTTTGAATTGTGGCCTGGCTTAGAACAAACAACAGGAGGCCGTGTACAAGAATACTCTCCTTTTGTAGGCAGTAGTGGTGACTGGTGTAATGCCTTGGTAGACTTTTTGCGAGTCCGTTATTCTGGTCACCATCCAGCCCGTGACTCTTCTTGCATACGGCCCATAGTGTCTCTGACATGCCATGACTAATTTTCACCAGAGGGAGGCAAGACATGATCCACCACTTCATGCATAGTAACCGTGCAATGTGACGCGTCTGTTCCTAGTGTTCTGTTTTGTTACCCCAGTCATCTTGCATGTTTTGGTAATTATGATACAGTAACCAAAAAGTTCACTCCCTTCCTATCTCTGTCATCAGATCAATGCAATTATTGTAATTCTAATTATTGTGCCTTGTTAGACCTATGTAGGTAGTTAGCAATGATAAAGTGGCATCCATGTATTGGCATTCGTATTAGCAACCCCCATTTTTTTTTCAGTGAGTCATATTCATAACAAAAAGGTTTGACATTAGTAACATAAACATAAAGCAATCATAAGAAGATAGGCTTACATTACCTTTGTTAGCCTGTGTCTCCTGTTTATGACACAGACAACAAATGGTATACAATATCAGTATCATCAATCAAGTGCCTTTTTCCAAACCACATGCATGTCTCGCCTCCTTCCTGTTCCCCCCTTGGAATGTTACTCCACACACATACACAGACTCACACACACATTATTAGGAGGAGGGTGAAACACCTCTGGGGCAAGGGGGCCAAGTACGGCAGTGTTGCTAAGTGTTGTGAGTGCAGTGTTGGGCCTCAGCAGTATATGGTACATACATGTGTGTTGTCCCAAACCAAATGCCCCTCTCCAGTGGTGGACCTTCCCCCTCATGCACATCCAAAACCACAACTAATTTTCTGTAAAACCAACATATTAATTGGCTCTTCACTTTAGTCCAAAACCCACAACAGTTTATAATTATCACTCACCATATGTATCAAATCTGCTTTGACCCCAGTTATTACTGATAATACAGGTAAGACCTCTTTAGTTGTCAAAGAGGACTTTTCTGACTGTACAGACACCATTCCTATATGCTGATATATAGGAAGCATAGGTAAACAGTTGTGCTACATTATAAGTGTAGTCATGAAGAAATGTCCATGTAAATATTGGGGTTAATTATACATCAATCTAAGTACCATAACCATAATTAAAGCAATATTCTGGATTGGATAGGCATATATAACATTACAGGCATAGGGATAAACATATATAGTGTGAATGACGCCCAAGGCGGAAGTTGCTAGTCATTTTTAGTAGAATTAGTGATGGCAAGGATAGGCAATTAATGGGTAGAGAGACCACTATAAAAGCTTGTATAAAGTATAGTGTACAAACAAACATCAATAGCCATAATTATATGTTTGAAGTCAGTTATAATGGTAGTGTTTAGTCAGTGTATCGATGTTTATCATGAAGGCTGAGACCTATAAAGTAAAGCAGGTATCACACTAGCAACTCACTCCTCTTCCATTCTCGAGTCAGTTTATAGGGGGAAATACAGTAGTGGTAAATCTGGGGCAAATGCTGATTCCACCAACCTATTCCAAGCAACAGAACACCATTATTTTTGTTAATCTGGTCCTGTCTGTTTCCTGACATACATTGGAGGAATCACAGTGCTCGAGTGTACCAAAAGTGTAGCCTACTATTCCCTCAAAGGTTGCTCTCTGTCCTCCAGTTTTTCCGAGGATTAAACCTAAAACAGAGAAGACGTGACGCAAGGAAAGGAAACTAGAGGAAGCTACGTGTGATAGAGGCTAAACCGAGAGTGTTTCAATAACATATTTGTACCGGGGGCAACCTATAAGCTTAACTATAATACACTTCTGTGGCCTCTTGCCCTCCCATGATTTAATTTAATTGTGTTCATATAGAATTTACCCACTGATCACTTATAACTACCATGATCTCTTCATAATCAGTTTTCCAGTTTTTGTAATGTACTGTATGTTAAATGTAATAAATAATACTACAAGGTAAATGTGTGTGTTTTTTATTTATACATACTGTACTGTATTTTTGGGCCAGAAAGTTTTGCAGGAATGTAACTTTGTGCCTCTGTACAGTCGCGGCACATCATCTTCTCCTCTTTCTGCTATTCCCTTTTGTCATTCTCCTCTATCTCTCTCTCTCTTTTATTTTTTTCATCCCATTCCCCTCTTTCTCATCTTGAACATTTATTATCCAGACTTCATCATCTCTATTTCTATCTCCTAATTCTAATTCTCGGTCCCTAATTAATTCTTCCTTATTATTGCCATGTTAATTACAATTGTCCAAAAGTTTTAATTCCTCATCATTTCAATCCCTAACAATAGAATAATGACCCCCTCAATAACCATATAATTATAGATGACCAACCATCGAGGCTTAATTATGTCATTATTATTATTATTATTATTATTATTATTATTATTATTATGGTATGGTATATATTATTATACGACCATCTTCAAGAGTATTTAATTAAACGGAATATTTGAGGTAAAAAAAAGTGGAAATTCTGAAGTTGTATGTAAGTGGGGAAATTTCATCAAGTAGACCTGGCAACACTGACCCATCACCAAACAGACCTGGCAACACTGATCTATCCACCACCACAACAATAACAAACACACGTGGTGGCCATCTTGCTTGTCAGTAGTTCACACCTCGACGTTACTGCTACCTTTATTATGGCCTTGTTATCACCTCTACACCTCCCCTGCCACCTTTATTACAGTAACAAGACCATCCTTACACCTCGGGGGGATTGGTATGACTAATTAATTGACCAGGTAAGTAGTTTAATTGACGAGGTTAGTATTTAATGACGAGGTTAGTAGTTAATTACGGTGTTTTATGGTGTTTGAGGAGTATTATTATTATTATTATTAAGTCTAGACCATTAAACAAACCCAGGTAAATATTGAAAGAATTACCGTTATTGCGTACGGTTTTTGTACACCTTCATTACCCACTTATTTAGACAATTCTGAGACTATTTTCTTCTATGGCATTTCCTCCGCAAATGCCCCATTTCCAAGATAGGGCATATTCAAATGGGGCATTTTGAAATTAGCCTGACCTTACCTAACTTAACCTAGACCGCAGCAGACTACCGGGACCTAACCTGGGCAAACTACCGGGAAATATCCGTGGTAAAGTACAGGAAATGACCGGGGCAAAATACTGGGACCTAGCCGGATCTGGCAACACTGCTACAAAACGGTAAATCTTTCAATAAATGCCTTCTGTTCAAGTATACGTACTTAAACTACCAAGCCCCAAAATTGTACGTATAGACTAATTATTGAGCTGTGAAGAAGGATAGAAGATAAATTAAAGGTATGTTAGATAGGAATAATGAGGAAATGACACATAAACTACCAGGCCTCTAAATTGTATGTATTTATTAATTATTGGGTTGTGAAGAAAGATAAGTTAGTTAGGTATAATGAGGAGATGATCCATACACTACCAGGCCTCTAAATTGTATGTACTGACTATTTTATTGGGCTGTGAAGAAAGATAAAAGATGAGTTAAATTAGTTAGATACAATGAGATGACCCGTAAACTACCAGGCCTCTAAATTGTATGTACTGACTAATTATTGGGCTGTGAAGAAAGACAAAAAATAAGTTAAATTAGTTAGGTATAATGAGATGACCCTAAATAAGCTGTACAGTAGTCCCTCTCGCCTCTTTCCTCTTTCATTATCTAGATAAGTTAGGTAATGCTAGGTATAATGAGATGACCCTATCTTACCTAAATGAGCTGTACATTTGTCCCTCTAGCCTCTTTCATTATCTTTTACTTTCACTCGGTAAACATTGACACATCATGGGTTATCCTGTGGACCCCATTGTTTGTCAATCCTGAAAATATTTAACAAGGAAAAACATTGAATGAAAAGGGACATGCATTTGCTGATAATGATTTTCCTCTTACAATACAGCATTTTTAGTAAGTGTTGTTGCTCTTAAAGATGTCCCATACTTGAATTTATAATAATGATAACAAGAGCATAAATATACTAGGAATCTGATCATTCCATAAGTAGTATACTGTGCAATACTGTAGTATTTGTTAATGTCAGCAAATTACTTCTGCAAACTTGGCCAAATTATTTAAGGAACTGAAGCTACCATTCTCAGGTTGTATAAGCTTTCCTTCTTGTATATGGCACCGTACTGTATGATTATATAATACATAGGATTTGGATACTCGTGATCATATCTGATAGTTTACAGATTAATATGGAATGTGAAGAGAAAATGTCCCGTCAGTATTTTGTTTGTCTAAGTTTTATGAAATATATTTTCATGTATTCATGATGTTCATAGCTATATTTAATCAATAATGCAGCCCATCTTATTTATGTTATGAACTAAATTAAATATACAGTACCGTATATACAATATACGGTACCTTATATCAAATTATATGCTGGTACTGTATTATGTACTGTATCTTATTATGGGTGTTTCAGAGACAATGTCCTTCAAGGAGATAGTATACTTTTGGTACATTAGAGTGCCTTGATTCCTCCAAAGTATGACAGAAAACAGGACCAAATTAACAAAATTGCTGGTGGCTTGTGTTTTGGAATAGTTTGGAGAAATCAGTTGCCCCAGATTAACCAACTGTGTACAACCTGCCCTTAATCTCATTAAACCATATAGTTTCCTTATCACATGATGTTTTTTTGTCTGCCTATGGTGTTATATTATGATAAACCCCTTTTGATAAGCATAACCCACTTAGTTACAATCTGAACATTTTAATTACTTGTCAGGTATCATCCTCTGCAACACCTTGATCAAGAACCATGCACACTGCTCAACAAGGAAAAGTGGCATCTTCTATTTATTCTCCACTCACTGCCCTCTCATCCTTCACCTTGACACCCACCATCACCACTACCACTGCCTCATCCAAGCATACTCAGAAGACCTAGAAATATACAGCTTTCATCATTTAGTGTACAGGTAGGCAGGCTGACACTACCAGCTCTTAATTTTTTTCCCCTATGCAAATATATGATTAATGAGAAATAATGAGTACATGTATGTGGAATTTTTTTGTAGCCCTCTTATTAGTACTATATTATTTGGGGATGTTTTAGGGAGTTGAAGCTGTTTTCCACCCCTTGGAGTGCCCTTTATGGGATTGGGGCATAAGCTATAAAGTAGAAATTTTGCTGAGGGGATTCCAACAGTAGGCCTACCCTATTGAAAAGGCAAAAGAAAATATAAGCACGAAAGATTTTACTGTACCAACAAATTTACTACTAAGTAATGATAGGATGAGTGGAATACCCGCCTCCCACTTATGTTCTGCAGTTTAAAATTAATATTCATCCATAATCTGTGGCTGACAACACTTTCATTTGTTTCTGACTACCACAAGCTTAAGAGGTACTGCCATTTCAGCTAAAGCCCATACCAGTATATAATTACCTGTGCCAAAGGGGTTTTGTTATTGGTTTGGTTTGTTTGTTAGCAGGATTACCTTATTGATAAGTGTGAATTGGAACTGATTTTTTTCTACCAGTGGTGAACCTCAGCTCATTAATTTTTGTATGTGTACAATACAGTTTATTTTCAGATATGTTGGGCTGGATTATTGTAACACAAGAACGGGAGGTGTGTGATCATCATCCTTAGTTCAACTACAACCAGCAGTACTAATGTTGCTGTTGTCACAAGGACCACTATTAGAAGCACCACCAACACCACAGCCTCCAGTCGTTGAAATCAATTGCTTCTTCACTCTGCTTTGGCTTAGCTAGAAACAAACTGCCTTGTTAGAACTGGTCTGTCTTTTCGGAGGAAATACATGTACCTGTATTTTGACTCCCTTTTAATATCGAGAAAAAATTTAAGTTACAAATACAAGATGTGTTGCAAGTAATAGTGAAGACAAATGTGAGTGACCATCCCTGTGGCAGGAGTCCATGAGGCATCAGAGTTGTAAATACTGTAGATAGTGGATGTGCTAAAAATTATGGAACTGAACAGAGTGAAACAAACTACAAAAAGATTCACATTAACATTACTTCCCTCATGTGATAATAGTGCATCAAGTGCTTTAGAGGATCAGAATAATTGTGTTGCTTGTCGTCGTGTATTTTCAGGCTTAATATAAATGCCGATAGTTATCAGTGACAGCTCTGGTTAGGAGTCACATCAACAAAAACAGTTCAAGACATAAGCCTCAGTGATGTAAACAAATCTATGCTACAAATTTTTTTACGTCTTTTTACGCAATTTTTTCTGGATTTTTTAAGATACACTGCTTGGCAACTTAGTTGGTAACACTGTGAGCAGTTGTAAACAGTAAAGATGCCAGATACTGCCTGAAACCAGTTTACAGAGAGAGAGAGAGAGAGTGGCGGGAATAAGTAATTCCTACTACTTCCAAGCTTCTCTTGTAATTTACGAGCATTGATTATGGGTCGTGTGAGTAAGAAAGTGAAAACAAGGAGAGAAAACACTAGAAAAAGGAGCAAAGAGTTATCAGATGCAAGAGACAAAGCCAGAAAGAGGAAGAAGACAGAGGAGCAACAGGTTGTGGCGTCCTCTTCTCCCACCATACCCGCCAGCCAGCCAGACCCCGACATAACAACACAGACTTCCTCAGGTAGTATTTCTGTGACATCTCCTTCAAGTGTGACATCTCTTACAAGTGTGAAATTTCCAGCAAGTGTGTCAAGTGCTATGAAAAGGAAAGTATTATTTAGGGAGTCACTGTGCAGTCCAGCCAATGAAGAGTGTAAGGGAAAGATAATAATCAAGGTGGATCAGCTGATGTCTATGTTTGAACTGTGTGTGTGCAAGAAATGTCACGAACCCCTTCAACCCAGCTTCACCAGGAATTCTATAGACCCAGATATTGCTTTGTACTGCACTGGTTGTGAAGAGAATGGGTGGTATTATTAAACTTTCTCTTCAGCATTAAGGTGTTTCGTTGTTAAATTTGTATTGCAAAATCAACAGAGAACTTTTCATCAAAGAATTTTAATAATACCATCCCATGTAGGCTTACAATTGAAGTAATGCCTTCCAAATACCACTATCAGGTTTATGATATGTTGTAAGAGTTAAACTTCTACTCAGAAGTGTGCTATTTTCACCCATATCTGGAGCACAGAGCTGAATAGTAGTTGAATATTAATAGAAAGCAGCTCCTCAATTATATATAATACATTGCAGCAAACTGGATATATTTAGAAATTTGGCCTCTTTGTCCACCACATACAGCAAGTTCTTAATGCAATGTATACCCTGGAAATGTTTTCTCAGGCTTGTGGACTTCCTTCTGAAGTAAACTATAATGGTATTGCATTAATTGAAAAAAACAAGGGCTGTAAATTGTTATATTGAGGGCCTGCTGCAGTCCATCCAGTATTTTAGGGTAAAGAATTCTTCCTTGTATATTGCCCAGTTTTGTAATACTTTGCTTTTTATTCATTTAATATTATTCAGTTTTTCATTTTGACTGTTGCATTGCGCTTGCTTGAGAATTGTATTAATTCATCGCCCTAGAACTGTGGAAATATATTGTACTCTATATGTTCAAGTATTAAGTGTAGGCATAAAGGCTACGAATTCTTTTAGACTGAGCCAATAATTGGACCATCCCTTCAGGCTAACAGGAGGATTTTTGTGGAATCCGTAGCCTCCATTATGCCAACAGTATCATGCCATCTTAATTAAGTAATCTGTTGTGGACAAACTGGAGCCTATGTAGTCCTCCAAACTCGACTCTAAAACACATCCCCAATTCTAATAAGATGGGATTCTGTTTCGAGGCATAGTTTGGAGGAATCTCTAGAATATCCAACAACAGGTTACTTATTTGACTCACAACTTCCCCCTTTGTCAACATTGGATGAAAGATGTTCAGGGTGTTGGTTTAGATTAGGAGACCTGCAAATTGAAGACTGGCAATCCCTTCAAAATGCCACAAACAACTCTCTTGCTGACATAGTTTGGAGGAATATGTGGTATGTTGTTTACAGGTCCCTTAAACTAACCCCTTTTACTTTCATCTAGTGTGGCTGGAGAGGAAAGTTGTGAGATAATATGTTTTGCAAGGGAGACACTTCCAAGTATGATAAAACTCAATACTGGGAGAGAATAAAATATTTTCTTGAAAATTTACTCTTATTTATTAAATACTATATACTAGAGATAACATAGATTTCTGTACTCCTCTTCTCTCTTCCTCAGTGGTAGTCTTCTTTTAATCTTTATCTCTTCTATGGTAGACCTCTGCAATCTCCTTCCTTCCATCCACCCATGGAGATCTGGAAAAGTGCCCAGAGTATTTTTTAACTTGCTCAACAGGAGGCTAGTTAACTCTTCCAGACAGTGCCACAGAACATACTCCCTCAGTGTGTGTTCCTAGGAAGTCTGTTCTGTGACACTGTCTCAAGTTACATACGAGGGGTCCAAGACTTTCATTTGTGCCGATTCCTTTGGCTTGTGGTGCAGTGTTAACCTGGCTTTCATACATTGCAACAAACGTACTTATATCTATGTTAGGTTGCCAAATATTAATTCTAGCCAGTTAAAAGTAATAATACTGTACCACAAGCCAAAGGATAACACTATATTATGACAAGTTACTTACTATGTACAGTTGCAGACAAAAGTTCTTTCCAACTACTCCTCAGACAGATTTTGAAGTGGAGTATTTTTGTAGTGGCATGTATGTGTATACTGTACATGCCCCATAAATATGCATACCTTCAAAATCTGTCGAATATTACACAAGTTTAGAAAAGAGTAGGTGGAAAATAACTTCTGTCTGCAACTGTACATTCCATTTTCAATCTGGAGTAAGTTATGGGGCTTGAAAGATAGTGAACAACATATTTCCTTCAACTGATCTTCAGACTACTGACTATAATTTCCTCTAGTTTCTCCAGGAGGCAATATTTACATTTCACCAATAACATATCTTAACCCATTACATGATAGGTTCAGCAAAATTTTGGACTGTAGTTTTCATTATTTACAAGATACAGTACAGTTTTAACCATGTTTAGTGCCATGCAGGCAGCAATAGTGACTTTTAATTTGGTTGCAGACAAATTTGTAATGGGAATTTATCTAGAATTTTCAAACCACTTTCAGTTTGAACAATAACATCTATATAACACTCACAACATTTAATAACTTACAATATACAAGGATGTAGTTAGTTTATGATGGCAACCATGTATTTTAACTTGCCGTCCAACTTTTTGCAAATCCATAACTTACTCCAGTTAGAAAATGGAAAGGTTTATACACTACACACTACCTTAAACTTCCTATTCACTACTAGTAATTTTCTCTTCCAAGGGGTGACATTGTTAAGATTACTTACAGCTACATCCTTCATACTATACCACATAAAGCATGTAGTGTCAAGGAACAAAGTACTGTATCTGAACACCATTGGTAGCTTCTGGTTCACAAATGACTACTTCTTCATTTAAGAACTAACTAGTTATGTCTGCTATTATACTGACCTAAGTATTGGGTGCAGCATGGTGAACGTTGCAGCGAACTGAGGCTGAGTTTGGCAATTGATATCTTGTGTTGTCTTGGTCATTGAAGGCTTTGTGTGCTGTCATTTATGCCGACCTTATCACTGCCTGTAAAAAAACAATGGCATTAATATTTTCTCATGAAATCCTACACTACAATAAATTATTCTGGTAAGAGGTAAAAAAAAAAGGAAGAGAAGAGAAGTCTGACAGCATGAGAATGAAGAGAGAGGATAAAGTCACTGAGTGGAAGTGAGGCACTGAGGGAAAGACGGTGACCTTTGGGGGTAATTCCCAGGGGGAACGAGGCATCAGAGTTATAGATAGATAGACTACATTATAAATTCTATGTAATTAATAGTTTACCAGGCTGTCAACAGTTATGAATATTTACTGTGTTTTGATACAGTTATATGGGGCTTCAAAGGAAAATATAATATATATACCCCATAGTATTACTTCATGACAAGATTGAAAAACCTTGCTAAATTCATATTAATCGGCCACCAGTATGAATTCTCTACTATGCTTGGCCACAATGACCCAACATGAAAAGCACGACCCCACTTGAATCTTTTTAAGAGTACAAGAACGAAATTTGTGAGAAATGTTTTAGCCTTATTTACTGTACTTTCATTTTAAGAGTCAAGATGAAATACCTACCTACCATGAAAAACTGACGGTGATGAAGTGATGACTCATTATACCAAGGCAGTGATGATGACAGTTTTGAGGAATACTCCCAGGCACCTTACACACCTGCAAGAAAACATAAGCTATGAATTACTGTACTATTTTTGTGTTCATATAGTTAACTCATTACTGTACAGTATGAATTATGGTACTATTTTTGTGTTATAATTAACTCATCACTGTACGAATTACTGTTGTACTATTTTTGTGTTCATATAATTAAATCATTACTGTACTGTATGAACTGCAGTACCATTTTTGTGTTCATATAATTTACTCATTACTGTACTGTACCGTTATCTTCGAGGCCAATTATTTGACCTTGCCGTAACTCTGACAATCAAACTGTTATTCCTTCAAATGGCCCCGGTAAATTGTTCATATGACTGTACAGTACTTTAGTTATATCATCAAATTACTCACCTTTACTTTGAGTCTTCATATCCAGGGCAAAGAGACCAATTCTTTCGCTGCTGATCAATGCTTCACACATTTCCGCCAGGTCCCACACATCTCCTCCATGCCCCACATGCTGCGGTCACCTCCCCACGACCACCAACTCCTCCTCAACGGTCTTCCATGTCTCCATACACACACCTGAAAGTGAAAATATAGTAATTATTCACCCTTTTTTTTTTTTTTTTAATTGGAGAAAAGGAAAGCATGGCTGGAATATGTGAGAATTGGAATGTAGTGTTGACAATCGTTACCCTCCCTCCCTTACAACTAATTAAAAATAAATTGATATATGCTTTTATAGACCAGCAGAAAATAACAAAATAATAACTGCAAAATATAGAATAATAACTGAAAAATATAAAATAATACTGTAACTGATTAAGACATTGATACAGGTACAGTATATGCTTTTATAGACCCACAGAAATTAAAATAAAAAAATATAAATAACAAATAACATGAAATAAGATGTTTAAAAAATTACCAAAATTGTTCGCTTCCTTTTCTACGAGTCCTGTATAAGTTTATCAAAATATGGGTTACCAAGGGTTGTAAAGGACAGTGACAATGTACAATATATATGTTTAGAAAGAGGTTGAAAAAATGTTTGTATGGTGATTGTTATGATTTGGAGGAAGGGACCATTACAGAGTACCGTACAGTCGTCAGCAGAAATTCGTCCCATTCAGCTCAAGTTAGAGGAGCCTAGTAATCTCCTAACACTATATGAGAGTTGAAAAGTATCATGTATTTAAATGGCTAATGAATGATCTTCAGTATTATATCATTTACTCCCTACTTGTCAACTCTCATAGTGTGTTAGCAGATAACTTGAGCTGAACTGGGACGAATTTCTGCTGACGACTTTACTGCACATATTATACACTTAAGTACTGTACCGTGTTTTTGCTGCTGTACATTGTAGCGTACCTATTTTTTTAATATAGTAATGTGTACAATACTGTGTTTATTATTTTAACTTTTTATGAAATTACTAAAGTATTGTGTATGATGGATGTCTATTTATTATTTACTTATTGTACTATAGATGTGCCTATTTATATATCTACGAGTATTTTTATTGATAAGAATATTGCCTTTTTATTCATTTAAAATGTTGTTCACACAGAGTTAATTGTTATTGTGTTGTTTTTATATGCGTGCTGGGGTAAGGGGGGTATTCTCTTGTTGGTGAATTGGAAGGCTACTGATTCCTCCAAACTATGCCAGAAAACAGAAGCTCACTTAATGGCATATATACTAAAAGGGGATCTGTTGTTTCTTGGCATAGTTTGGAGGAATCACAGACCTTCCAATTCACCAACAAAAGAATCTCCCCTTAAGGTCAAAGTGCTGTGTTGGTTAATCTGGAGCAACCGATTCCTCCAAACTATTCCAAGCAACAGAACAATACCATTATTTTTGTTCATTTGGTCCTGTTTCTGGGCATACTTTGGAGGAATCATGGCACTCCAATGTAGAGCGCTGCATGTCACCGTAGTGGGGCTGGGCAAATAAAAGCTTGTAAATAAATAAATAAATAAATAATTAAATAAATAAATATGACACATGAACAAAAGTAAATATTATGTGAAATCCCATTAATTTAGGCCGTAATACTAGGCACCTTGAAAAATTAATAAATAAAAAAATAAAATAAAAAGGAAATTGACAAAAAAAATTAAAACTACAAATAAAAATAGATAAATATTGTATATAAATTTATAGAAATATTATGAAATTCCATGGTATATATCTAGACTATCTGACTATTGCCATTTGGTAGCAGTGTTGCCAGATCTGGCTAGGTCCCAGTATTTTGCCCCAGTCAGGTCCTGGTAGTTTGCCCAGGTTAGGTCCCGATAGTTTGCTGTGGTCTAGGTTAGGTTAGGTTAGGTAAGGTCAGGCTAATTTCAAAATGCCCCATTTGAATATTCCCTATCTTGGAAATGGGGCATTTCCGAAGAAAATTGTTTTAGAATGGTATAAATCAGTGGGTAAAAACATCGTAATAGAAAAAGGCAAGAAAATAGATAATTACCGATCCCATTAAGGCACTTAGAAAAATAAATAACAATAAAAAAGTAAATAAATAAATCCAGAAATATTAATTATAAAAGGGAAAAAGGTAAATATTGAATGAATTACCGTTATTGCGTACGTTTTTTCTACCTTCATTACCCACTTATTTAGACCATTCTAAGACTATTTTCTTCTATGGCATTTCCTCCGCAAATGCCCCATTTCCAAGATAGGGCATATTCAAATGGGGCATTTTGAAATTAGCCTGACCTTACCTGACCTGACCTAACCTAACCTAGACCGCATCAGACTACCGGGACCTAACCTGGGCAAACTACCGTGACCTAACCTGGGCAAACTACCGAGAAATAATCGTGATAAAGTACAATAAATGACAGGGGTAAAATACTGGGACCCAGCCGGATCTGGCAACACTGCTGCAAAACGGTAATTCTTTCAATAAATACCGGGAAAAATTAATGGAAGCAGCTTTAGAGACTTCAGAACAAAATTAATTAAACAACAATAAAACAAATACATAAATAAATCCATAGAAATGTTAAAAAAGCATAAAACAAACAAACCAACCCTGAATAATAAATAAAAAAATAAAAAATAAATAAAAAATAATATAATAATGTTCACCTGTTGCCTAGATTACTATAATTATAGTTTGGAGGAATAATTTGCACCATTTGATTCACCAACAAGAGAACCTTAAATTAACCACCTTGGAGAGAGAAAAAAAAAAAAAAAAAAAAAAAAGGCTACGATAATTATGATGTTATTAATAAATTATGGGTGAATTATATATCATTATGGCCAAATACTCATAATTATACTCCCTTAATTAAAATACTCATATATACACACGAATAAAATAATACTCATACTCACCTGGAATATATACAAAAGTGAACACACACACACACGTAGATAGAGCACAACCACCTTCCACCATCACTGTCACCAACTAAATGAATGATGACTTGGTAACACTTGATGATAAGACTGCAGTGTTGCCAGACAGGTGTGCTTGACGAAAATTTCCCCCAACTTCAACAAACATGAGAATTTCCATTTTTAACTCAATAATTAACTGTTTACCCAAGACCACTAGAATACTATATATATTTTTTTACTCTTCAACAATATTTATTATAATTTCCCTGTGTGTACTTCAAAAATTTCCTAAAACAGATCAATTTCCCAGCATCTGGCAACACTGGATCATGAGACACCAACCACAGTTACCACACCACAAGAAGGAGTCACCAACAAAATAATAATATTCTAGTTCTATAATACGTACTGTAGTTTTTTTTTTCTTTTTTAAACTATTTTAACTATTGGTAGTTTTGGTTATTAGTGAACTTAGTGGTGGTACAGCAGAGCCACCTACCGGCCAATGAGAATCACTAACACTTTACTTTACTTACACAGGAGAGATGGGAGAGTTTTTTGTTTTCCCATTTTATTTATTTTTTAGTTTGTTGTTGTTTGTTGATTTTGTGACTGATGTGGGGATTACTGTGTGATCAACAATAAACTGTTCCACCAACTCTTAAAGTGGAATGAGGGCCTATCAATTTTTCTTTCCGCTTTTCAAAAGATTCTAATAAAATGTGAGTTTATACATAACTTAATTAGCAAGCTACCAGTACTATCATATATATATATATATAAAACCCTCTAGTTATCAATGCCGTTTTTCCTGGACACACACACACACACACACATTCTCTCTCTCTCTCTCTCTCTCTCTCTCTCTCTTTCTCTCTCTCTCTCTCTCTCTCTCTCTAAGAAAAACGTCTGAGAATTATACACCACTTAACCACACACCAATATATAAACACACACACACACACACACACACACACACACACACACTCTCTCTCTCTCTCTCTCTCTCTCACTATAAGGAAAACGCCTGAGAATTATACACCACTTAACCACACACCAGTATATAAACACACACACACACACACATTCTCTCTCTCTCTCTCTCTCTCTAAGAAAAACGCCTGAGAATTATACATCACTTAACCACACACCAATATACAAACACACACACACACACACACACACACATTCAATCTCTCTCTCTCTCTCTCTCTCTCTCTCTCTCTCTCTCTCTCTCTCTCTCTCTCTACACGATATACACACAGTCAAACAATAATAATTCTGTCCCCACTTCCTTTCCTCCATCATGTTTTATTCAGTTTCCCCTACATAATTTTTCCTTTCTCTCCATTTTCCGTATCCCCTTTAAAATTTTCCTTATATCATACAACAATATTTTCACTGAGGAGGTTATTATATATTTCTATCTGTCCTCTCTCTCTCTCTCTCTTATATTTTATCCTGTCAACCAATCTGCACATTACTTCCTCTTTCTCTCCTCCTCCTCCTCCCTCTCCTCCTCCATACCTCTCTTTCTCCCTTGCTTCTCCTCCTCCACACATCTCTTTCCTTCCTTCTCTTCTTCCTCTTCCTCCCTCTCCTTCTCCTCCATACCTCTCTTCCTCTCCTTCTCCTCCTCCACACCTCTCTTTCCTTCCTTCTCCTCTTCCTCTTCCTCCTCCTCCTCCTCCTCCACACCTCTCTTTCCTTCCGTCTCCTCTTCCTCTCCTTCTCCTTCTCCTCCATATTTCTCTTTCTTTTCTCCTTCTCTTCCTCTTCCTCTTCCTCCACACCTCTCTTCCTCTCCTCCTCCTCCTCCTCCTCCTCCATACCTCTCTTTCCTCCTCCTCCTCCATACCTCTCTTTCCTCCTCCTCCTCCTCCTCCTCCTCTGCCTCTTCCTCCTCCTCTATACCTCTCTTTCTCCCTCATTTATTTTCCCCTTCCTAGGCATTTCTCATCTTGACTCCCACACACCATATCTCCCTTCCTTCTCTCTCTCTCTCTTTGCCACGAGTCATAGTATATTCTCTCTCTCTCTCTCTCTCTCTCTCTCTCTCTCTCTCTCTCTCTCTCTGCCACGAGTCATTTAATCCTCTCTCTCTCTCTCTCTCTCTCTCTCTCTCTCTCTCTCTCTCTCTCTCTCTCCTCTCTCTGCCACGAGTCATTTAATCCCCCCCCCCCCCCTCTCTCTCTCTCTCTCTCTCTCTCTCTCTCTCTCTCTCTCTCTCTCTCTCTCTCTCTCTCTCTCTCACACACACACACAGGATAGGAATAGTTAGGATAGTCTAGATAGGATACAGTACATAGGATATTCTATGGATAGGGATAGTTGATAGTCTGGATAGGATATTTAGGATAGTTTAGGATAGTTCAGGATAGTCAGGATAGGGTCAGGTAGGGTTGATATCAAGGGGAAGGTGGGTAGCAACGAATGAGGAAAGGTTAGGTCACGTGAAATATAGAAAGAGGTCAGAGGTCAAGCAGCCTTCAGTGTCCAGTTAAAGGTCAAAGGTCAGGACAGGTCAAAAGTTAAAAATATCTATTCTTAGTTGGCAGTCAAAGCCATATTTGGGTTGTGTGTGTGTGTGTGTGTGTGTGTGTAAAGAGGGTTGGTGTGTGTGTGTGTGTGTAAAGAGGGTTGGTGTTTGTATGTGTGTGTGTGTGTGTGTAAAGTATGTGAAGTATGTATAATTATGTATGTGTGTGTGTGTGTGTGTGTGTGTGTGTAAGTGTGTGTGTGTACCAGTAGTATAAATCATAACATAGATCTGGGAATCACTGCACCTTTCCCACCCACACATCCTCTCCCTCCCCACTACCACTCCCACCCACACTCACTCCCTTAAACTCGATACAGGATAAAGGCAATCCACTGGGGTCTGAGTTATGTATTGGCTACCCGGGTGAACCAATCCTAATCCACAGTTAATCCAGTCTCAGACCCACACCAATCCACAACGAAGGAAGAGGAATCAGAATCAGAATTTATTTTCCATTTTACAATAGTTATTCTCTGGTACATTTAGGTATTCCACTTGGGTTATACTTAAGCATACACTGTAAAGAAATATATCTATATAAAGAAATATGTTTTATGCACAGAATTAACTGTTAGTCTTACGTAAATATAAGATTTGTTTTTTAACATCCAATACATTCAAATCATTCAAAACCTTCAAAACATCTAAAACGCTTGAGACATCCAAAACATATGAATCATTCAAAACATCTAAAATGCACAGAAATCTCAAAAATTATCAGCAATACGTTAAAAGCATTCTAAGATAATTAAAACATCTAAAATATGTTAAAAGCATTCTAAGATAATTAAAACATCTAAAATGAACAAAAATCTCAAACGTCAAAAGCATCTCAAGTTGACATTTAAAACATCTAAAACATTTAAAACACTTAAAATTTACAGATTGAACTGCTTGTCCTAAATATATGATCTTAGACGATTTTTAAAAGAGTTAACATTAATTTTAGGTACATAAAGATTCTGTTTTTGTCGAGTGTTAAGGGGGTGCGGGAATAGGGGGACAGGAGGCTTGGGGGGGTTTAAGGGAGTGCGGGTTTTTTTGGGGGGTGCGGGAGTAGGGGGACAGGCTTGGGGGGGTGGGGGTGTTAGGGTGTTGCGGGAATAGGGGACAGGCTTTCTACCCACCCCAAGCCTGTCCCCCTATTCCCGCACCCCCCCAGTCCAGTCCCCTATTCGCGCACCCCCTTAATTAACACTACTCCCATTACTGTTTGTGGCCAGTACAAAATGCCAAGTAGGTATTCGGGTATTTACAATGTTAAAAGCTGTAGTTCCTAATTTATGCATATACAGATTAAGGTGATAATTCTTCTTTTTTGGTACATACATTGGAGTGCCTTGATTCCTCCAAAGTATGCTAGGAAACAGGACCAGAGGAACAAAAATAATGGTGTTCTTCTGTTGCTTGGAATAGTTTGGAGTGCCTTGATTCCTCCAAAGTATGCTATAGAAAACAGGACCAGAAGAACAAAAATAATGGTGTTCTTCTGTTGCTTGGAATAGTTTGGAGGATTCAGTTGCTCCAGATTTTTACCAACACAAAGTTTCCCCCTTATCCTAGGACCCTGTGATTATGTGTGATATAATTGGAGGCTTCTGATTCCACCTGACCGTCCCATGAAACAACAAACAAGCTCCTTCCCTTATAGGTGTGTGTGTGTGTGTGTGTGTGTGTGTGTGTGTGTGTGTGTGTGTGTGGTGGCAATATTTGAAGGACTCATATATCTCCAATTCTCTGACTACATCACAGAGTCCCTTAAAAAAAAAAGCAGATTACGTAAAATAAAACAACAACAACA
>JAWQEG010001494.1:0-82327 GCA_033782935.1 Petrolisthes cinctipes
CACACAAACACACATACACACATGTTTGGTGGTCTTCAATAAGTGTAAAATAAAGTGTGTGTGTGTGTGTACTTGTAATGGACAGTACACACACACACACATACACACACACACACATATTATATATTAATTGTATATCCTTTATTAATCAATATATACATTTTTTACAATATATAATTTCCTCATAGAAAAAAAAAAAAAAAAAAAAAAAAAAAAAAAAAAAAAATAATAATAATAATAATAATAATAATAATAATAATAATAATAATAATAATAATAATAATAATAATAATAATAATCTCTTTCTTTCACTTGTGTATAATAATATTTAATCAAAATACTATTACTTTTCCAGAAGCCTCTTGAAACCTGCTGAAGCCTGTTGAAGTCTCCAGAAGCTTGCTGAAGCCTGCTGAAGCCTGCCTTATTACACCCCGACCCCTCTTATTACATACCTACCCCTCTTATTACACCCCTACCCCCTTTATACCCCCATACCCTCCTCAATCCCCCCCTCCTCCACCTAATTTATTTATAGAGAGAGAGAGAGAGAGAGAGAGAGAGAGAGAGAGAGAGAGAGAGAGAGAGAAACTGTGTGTGTCTGTGTGTGTGTGAGAGAGAGAGAGAGAGAGAGAGAGAGAGAGAGAGAGAGAGAGAGAGAGAGTGTGTGTGTGTGATAGTGTGTTTGAGAGAGAGAGAGAGAGTGTGTGTGTATGAGAGAGAGACTGTGTGTATGTGTGAGAGTGTGTGTGTGTGAGAGAGAGTGTGTGTGAGAGAGAGTGTGTGTGTGAGAGAAAAACCGTGTGTGTATGAGATAGAGACTGTGTGTGTGTGAGAGAGACTGGATGTGAGAGAGACTGTGTGTGAGAGACTGTTTGAAAGAGAGAAAGAGAGAGGGACTGTTTGTGAGAGAGTATGTGTGTGAGAGAGAGAGAAAAACTGTGTGTATGGTGGTGTGTAAGAGACTTTTTGAGAGAGAGAGAGAGAGAGAGAGAGAGAGAGAGAGAGAGAGAGAGAGAGAAAACGGCATGTGTGTAAGATAGGGAGACTTTGTTTCTGTGAGAGAGAGAGAGAGAGAGAGAGAGAGAGAGAGAGAGAGTGAGAGAGAGAGAGACTGTGTGTATGTGTGTGTGAGAGGAACTGTTAGTGTGTGTGAGAAAGACTGTGAGAAAGAGAGAGTGAATGTGTGTGTAAGAGAGATTTCCTTTGTGTGTGTATGTGAGAATGACTCTGTGTGTGTGTGTGTGTGTGAGAGAGAGAGAGAGAGAGAGAGAGAGAGAGAGAGAGAGAGAGAGAGAGAGAGAGAGAGAGAGAGAGAGAGAGAGAGAAAAACTGTGTGTGTGTGTGTGTGTGTGTGTGTGTGTGTGTGTGTGTGTGTGTGTGAAAGAGAGAGAGAGAGAGACTTTGTGTGCATGTGAGAAAGAGAGACTGCATTTGTTTGAGAGGAAGATAGATTAGTGTGTGTATGTGAGACTGTATGTGTGTGAGAGAAAGATAGAGACTGTATTTGTGTGAGAGAAAGATAGAGAGAGACTGTGTGTGTGTGAGAGAGATAGAGAGAAAGGAACTATGTGAGAGAGAAATAGAGAGACTTCGTGTGTGTGTGTGAGAAAGATAGACCGTATGTATGTGTATGTGTGTGTATAAAGAATAAATTTGATATTTTAGAAACAATTTATAAATAAATAAATAAAGATACAAAAATTGATTTGTGTTTGTTATCCCTCCTTTCCTACTATTTCCTCTCTCTCTCTCTCTCTCTCTCTCTCTCTCTCTCTCTCTCTCTCTCTCTCTCTCTCTCTCTCTCTCTCTCTCGTTTGGACCTCGTTTGGACCGTAAGGTCTGTTGTGGTCTGTGTTTCTGTGTAACTCTTTCTCTCCATCCTTCGTGCTTGCTGTCCAATAATAATAATAATAAGTAATAAACTAATTAATAATGTGTTTCAATTTCCTTATTTGAAAGTATATATATAAATATTCATTAATCATCCCATGAAATAAATGGGTTTAATATTTATCAATAATTAATAAAGGTGAAAAGAAATATACAATAATAAATAATTCAGGTGTTAAAAAGATTATCATAGAAAAACAAAAAAATAATTGAGTGTTTTAAAATGATACCGTTTTCTCTTATTAAGAAACCTATGTAAATTGGTGGCAATTTTGGAGCAACTGATTCCTCCAAACTATTCCAGGCAACAGGGTAGATCCCATTATATTTATTGATTTATCCTGTTTCCTTACATACTTTGGAGGAATCAATGTACTCCAAAGTACTACAAGGGACCTCAGATCTCTCTAGGGTAATTTTGTAGTAAACTGATTCCTCCAAACCAAATTATGACGTCATTACAATATATATATTCCTACGATATTCAAAGGGAGAGGTAATGGTAGGGGGGTGGTGGGGTTAGGGTAGAGAGAGGTAATGGAGAGGGGGAAGGGGTGTGGGGTGAAGGAGGGGGTATGGGTAAAAAGAGAGGGTGAACGAGAAATATGGCCCAAAACTAATCTTTCAAAGGCAGTCCATAAACGGGGTTACTGAGTTGACTTCCCTCCCCCCTACCCTCCAATACCCTATCTATACCCCCTCCCTCACACCCATGCCCCTACCCTCCCTAACACCACACCACCCACCCCACACCCCTACCCCCCCCTTGTTTATCATATAATATGACGTCATGATTTCGTGGAGAATATAGTTCACGTTTTGGTTCATAATTCATTAATTATTAATTATTTTGAATTAATTATTATATCATAAATTCCCTGTATTTTTCCCTACATTTTGATATAGTAATTCTTTAATTACGTAATTAATCAACGAAATTAGCGAATATTCTATATTTTTAATTTCCAACCGTGACTAATTGGTACATGGGAGCACCTTGAGTCCTCCAAAGTATCTCAGGCAACACAACTTAATGCAGGAATAATACAGTTTGAGGAATCAGTTTGCTCCAGAATTACTCTATAGAAATCTGGGGTCCTTTATAGTGCCTTAATTCCTCCAAAGTATGTCAGGAAAGAGAATTAATTAATAAATATAATGGAATCAATCCTGTTGCCTGGCATAGTTTGGAGGAATCAGATTGCTCCAGTTTTACCACAACCAACCCACAGCTTCGAATGAATTAGCTTCGAATGAATCAACTTGGTGAACCATTTTAAAGGGGGTGTAGGGAGGGGGTGGGCTATTAGGGAAGTATGGGGGGGTGTAGGGGTGGTGTATATTAGGGGAGTATGGAGGGGTTTTAGGGGTGGTAGCTTCGAATGAACCAGCTTACAATGAGTGAATCAGCTTCGAATTAATCAACTTGGTGAACCATTTAGAGGGGGTGTAGGAGGGGTTGGAAGTGGGTGGTTGGGAGGTGTAGGGGGGGGGGTAGCTTCGAATGAACCAGCTTCGAATGACTAAATCAGCTTCGAATTAACACCAACATCAACTCAGAACCCGTGAGGGGTAGGGGAGTGGGGTGGGTGGTGTGGTGTTAAGGGGGGTAGGGGCATGGGTGTGAGGGAGGAGGTATAGGTAGGGTGGTTGGAGGGTAGGGGGGAGGGGAAGTCAACTCAGTAAACCCCGTTTATGGTCTGCCATTGAAAGATTAATTTTGAGCCAATATTCTCTATCTATGTCTCTTTTTACCCATACCCCCTCCCTCATCCCCCCCCCCCCCCCTCTCCATTACCTCTCTCTCTCTCTCTCTCTCTCTCTCTCTCTCTACCCTATCCCCACCTCCCTCCATTACCTCTCTCTCTCTCTCTACCTTACCCCCCACCCCCCCTCCATTACCTCTCCCTTTGATTATCGTAGGAATATATATATTGTAATGACGTCATAATTTGGTTTGGAGGAATTAGTTTGCTACAAAATTACCCTAGAGAGATCTGAGGTACCTTGTAGTACTTTGGAGTACATTGATTCCTCCAAAGTATGTCAGGAAACAGGATTAATTAATAAATATAATGGGATCTACCCTGTTGCCTGGAATAGTTTGGAGGAATCAAGTTGCTCCAATATTGCCACCAATTTACATTGGTTTCTTAATAAGGGGAAAACAGTGGGTATCATTTTAAAACACTCATTTATTTTTTTCATTTTTTTACCTTGATATTAAAATGATAATCTTTTTAACACCTGAATTATTTATTACAGTATATTTTTGTACACGATAATTAATTATTGACAAATATTAAACCCATTTATTTCATGGGATAATTAACTAATATTTATATATATACTTTCGAATCAGGAAATTGAAACACATATTAATTAGTTTATTAATTATTATTATTATTATTATTGGACAGAAAGCACGAAGGAGAGAGAGAGAGAGAGAGAGAGAGAGAGAGAGAGAGAGAGAGAAGGAAAGGAGGGACAACAAACACAAATCTATTTTTATATCTTTAATTCTTTCTTTTTATCTTTATTTATTTATTTATATATTTATTAATTAACTGTTTCTAAAATATCAAATATATATTTTATACACACACACATACAGTCTACACACACACGCACGAAGTCTCTCTATTTCTCTCTCACATAGTTCCTTTCTCTCTATCTCTCTCACACACATACAGTCTCTCTCTCTCTCTCTCTCTCTCTCTCTCTCTCTCTCTCTCTCTCTTACACACCAACATGCACATAATTTTTCTCTTCTTGGAGACAAATAACAGCAGGAAATGAGTATGGAATCGATGAGATAAACTATTAATAATATTGCATTATAACATATGATAATGCCGGTGTACATTAGGTTTTGTTGAGCCTCCCTTTAAATTATGTTTTCTCTGGTAGACTGATGCAACCAGAGAATGGATAATGTTGTTGATAACTGTACTATTTGGATGACACTTCCCTTTTTGTCCCTGTTCTATTAGTTTTAATATCAATACCAAACTTTTCCCCATCTTTTGGAAATGTTAATTATGCGACTTCATTTATCAACCATCAATATCCAATTCTGTAACCTAACTTCATGACCTTTAATGGCATCGGTCCCCTAAGTGTTGGGGCTTGTACTAAAGGTAAGGTAAAGTATTTGAAAAAAAAAAAGGCTGTCCTGTTTTCACCTACAATATAATATTATAGAATATGGAATTAAAATCGACAAGATATATCAGTGATGTGTTCTTGTGCCATATCACCATGGAGGGTAGGATGAGTAGGATGAAAACAATCTTGAACATTAGATAACATAATTATCATGTCGCATATTAGTAAAGCAACTTGCAGGTTAGTATCAACACACAGGCACCAGAGTTGTGAGGCAATAGATAACCACATTTTATGCACATATAATTAATAAAAATCTGCATATATTTTAGCCGCGACTCGCTACAGTATATATTTTCTTTCATGGGAATTGCCATGTGCATGAAAATTGATTCGACCCAGTGTGCTGAAAACACAAAGGCCTGTAGTTGAATAAGATGTGTTATCAGTAACCCCTCAAGTTATCAATGTGGATTGCCTTGATCTTTAAATAATTATACTAACCAGGAAATGCACTCTGAATTGAGCCGAAACGTTTGTCTTCAAGTCACCAATACTCAGAACAATATGTGTGTATATCAGTATGAGCATGAATAGTTGGTTTATAATACAATAAACATTAACCCAAACCTTTTTAGCAACAGTATACAGTGTACATGTCAGTTAGGATGGATTAGTAATGAGTTCACTTGATACTTATTTAAAATTTATTTCTTAAAAACAAATAATAGAATTAATAGACTATCTAGTTATCATGTACCCCTTTGGAACGAGATCTACCGTGTGGTGTCTATAATGGTTCAGTGTTTGCTAGAATAAAACTATTAAAGAGGGGAATCACCATATTGAAGGGGTTATATCACGAAGGCACTGACTGGGTCAAGCAAAATGACAGACTTAGCTTTAAATGGACTTCACAGGAACTCTTTATTTCCTTCATTCACAAGGGTACATTTCTATATTTACAGTTCCCACAAGATTTGTCATTCACCCACACTATGTATATATCACACGCCAGTAATCTCAATGAATAAAGTCTGTAATAACTCAAAATCCAATAATTTATTATAACATAAGAACTTAAGTAATTAGTTCCATTCACTCGATTACTGACAAATGGACTAGGCACAACTCTGTAGTTGACTCTATAACCCCTCTGGTGGAACTCTCACTGCATTGGCGTCTACTAAAGGTGTATCAGTCAACACAGTGATGGGTGAGGGTGAGTGTCGAGTGTCAGAGTTGGGCGACGGTGAGTGGTGAGTGTCGGTGCGGGTTGGGGCCGTGTGTCAGGACTCCAGCATGTGTGCCACCTCACGAAACCCACCCAGAAACTTGCTACTGCCGCTGCAGCTCTCCAGGCCTGAGAGGGAAAAAATGAAGAGCTAATTTCTAAACATTCCATACATGAGAGCTTACATATATCGCATGATTTTTGGATCAACACCAAACAATTAAATATAATTATGAATATGAAACACCAGTCGTTCAAAAGTTTAAGGATATGATTATGGCATCTTTAGATTAGGTAGGAGGAGACTGCAAGACCAGTCGAAGAAGGAAGTACTCCAAGGGTGAAACCTATGCTGCTGATCTCTTTCTGGAGTAGTTCAACAAACTGTATTCTTAAAGACATTATTCTTCTATTTACTTCATACAAACAAACACATTATTCATCACACATCAATTATTTTTTCCCCAACAATAATGGATAAGAATAAGTTAATGTGTCGAACCCTTGGTGTTGGATAAATAAACTCCTCGCAATCTCGATCCAGAGTCTGTCATCTGTCGAGATACTCTGCACCATTGGTCAAAGGACGCAATGTTGAAGGCAAAGTTAATGCCAGATGTCTGAACACTGGTTATGGGGCGGGGTTGGGCCGAGATAATTTTGGTTTGGGCACAGTGTCTTATTTCTTAATTATTATTGTACACCCATCTGCCCATTCATATGCCGATGATTTCACCCTACAATACTCCACCCGGTTTGACAACAGTCCATCCCCACAGCTCCTCTCCACATCACTTGACGATGCAGTGGAACGCCTGACTTCTGGCCTTTCCCTCATCTCCGATTACGGCAGAGAAAACATTTCTTTCATTGCTTCCCAAACTCAGTTCCTTCACCTTTTAACTGGCACTAGTCTTCCAAACGACTATCCCCTCATCTTCAGTGACACACAATATAATGTTTTCTCTTCTCTCATTATCCTTGGAGTCTCTTCCTTTCATAATCATATTAACTCCCATAGTAATATTATATTAATATCATATTAACTCTCTGGGTCATACTGACTTACACGAGGAGAGGGAGCCTGGCGAGGAGCCTTCACCTTCGTAGCAGTAATTCCTTAAGTCGTCGCCACAGCCCGTGGTGGCGTTGTCTGCTCCCTCCTTCTCCTGCTGTTTCTGTCCTGAACCTCTTTGCTGCTGTTTGATGGATGAAGTTGTAGTGGTGCGCTCTTGACCCTCCACAATGCCACCTACCCCAACTGTCTCGACTTGCAACACGTCCACATCTGTAGGAAATAACAACCCTAAGAGAAGATCTATTACTGGCAAGGTTTCGCTACTCCTATTTTCATGCAAGAAGCTAACCTGATGAAACAGTCGGGAAAGAGTGTCAATTCTGATTTCTCAAATGGTCTGCATCTTACACAATCTAGTAGCTTAAAGGATGGACCGTCTGGTAATTTATCTTCTCATAAACATCAAACATCTCTTCGTCAGAGATTTACTACTAATATAGAAGTGACATGACTTAGTGGACTTCGTAAGATACTATTCCGAAAATTGTATATATCAATATTTACTTTTTTGTTAATTTTGTTCGTTTTTTCGTATATCTGTTAGTAGGATTATACAGAATGTTATTTGTCTGTCTCTTGGCTACCCGTATTCTCTCACGACCTAGCGGAGGTTGTGGTCTGTGAACACTCTTGTTTCCCTATACTGCATTTATCTACTTCGTACTGAGGGTACAGTCGATAATTATTATATTTTTCAGAAACTAATATTTTAACTGATTTTATGACTAAAGACGTATATATTTCTATTCGGATCAGAAGAATTGAGATAGTGTTAATATTGTAATTTTCTCTGCTAGCATCTAGTTAGACAAACTTGATGGTAAGCCTTGACAATTAAACACCCATACTACAGAACTCTCCAAGTACTAGACTTGATGTGTATCCAAAAACCAGGCCCAAATTACTTGAAATGCTGTCTAAGTTTAGTGAGTGCATTTGTGCCGTACTTGCAATGTTCGGGTTAACAGGAGCATGTGTCTGTCCGTTAGCCATAGGGAGGTGGAGGAGATGGAGCTGGAGCAGGTTGGGAGTGGTGTGTGCACTGGGAGAAGGTGGCTGCCCTTTTCCTTCCCCTCCCCTCTCCCCTCGACGCACCCCGGACCTCTTGTGGTGTTGATGCAGGAGGAAGGCGCACACCATCACTGAACAGGAGGGAAGGAGGACAAACGTGAAGAGATGTTGGATAATATTGTCGGACTATAGTAGATTACAGTTACAATATCTGTATTCGATCTGGGTGGCAGTCTACGGGACGAACTCGTCAGGTTTTAAGTATCTCCACACTCCCAGTTACTCAAGAAATTTAGGTTAGGCTTGAACAACACATTCCCGTGATTAAAGCAAATGGTAAGTAAAAGCCCACGTGAGTTCCTAAACACCATAATGTCACCAAGTATGGTATAATAACGTTTCATCAGGTATGGCAATATATCAATGTAGAGAGTAAGTGTGAGTAAGCAGTGTTTGTCTGACTCACCACCGTGGAAGTCGGAATGAAGCCTGTTACAGAGGCCCTAGTCAACACCTAACTACACACTTCTAGACAAACACATCATGACTCACAGAGCAGGAAGGTGCACCACACGAGGACGGCTAGTAGCGCTCCAAAAGAGACCTTGAGAGACGTTTCGCCTAGGTCCGGCAGGTGGCAGTGTGGCCCACTAAACCCACTAGGACAGAGGCACGAGTAACCTCCTCCTGCAGGTGTAGAAGAAGGATATTATTAAGCACACACACACACACACACACACACACACACACACACACACACACTACATTCACACACACACACACACACACACACACACACACACACACACACTTATGTAATTACGAGTACGTATAAACATGACCGCCCATGTATCAATTAAGATTTTCAAGTTTTACCCCAGCTCACCATTACAATAATTTACACAAAGATTTCGATGCTGTGTAGTGTGTGATTGTCATGAGGACGTGTAAAGAATAAATTTGTAAAAAGAAGGCTAGCGATTGATAGGGATTTGCAGCCTTGTGTTCCAAATTGGTCTATGAAGTGATAAATGAAGCAATAAATGAAGTGATAAATAAAGCAATAAATGGGTGAAAGTGTTTAAGGCATGAATTATGAACTTTGTTTCATTTCCCTTTACATGGTGTCTGAAGTCTGAACTATTGTTGAGATATATATATAAATAATGAAATTTCACTGAACCCTCATGCATTACCTTGACGAGTACGAATGCAGGATCCGCCATTGAGACAGGGCTGCCACACACACCTGTCCTCCTCCACACACCTGCCTCGTTTATTGTCAAAAACCCGATCTTCGCCACACCTGCATCAGACACACATGTAAGTACTGTACAGCTACGAGCACTAATAGGTATACAGCTTTGGTTGAAGATTTGACCAGACCAATTCACTAACGAAGTAATTTCAATGGAGATCTTATTGTGCATTTATTTATTTTCTCTAGGTATTCGAAGCACACCTGGATACTTATTAGTGCTCGTGACTGTACAGCCACAATCAAATAACCACCAACACCTTCCTTTCATCGTGCAAATAAATCAGTATCATATCAAAATAAAATCATACAGCACGTTACTTCAACTCAACCTCCTCAATTATTGTTATGAGGTGCTGCAAAATCATACACGTGTTGTTCATTATTACCAAGATATTTACTACGATGGAAGGAAAGTGTTGGTGGATATTTGATTGTGGCTGTACAGTTGGCAACAGGAATTTTTACACACACTGTTTAGTACAAGTAGTAATTTTTGTGGAAGTACTGTACGGAATGGTCTATAACTTAGACTTGACGACTGCAAAAAAACAATCCTACCGTAATCTTGTGTTGGAATTTTATGGTCTTACATTGTCCTTTCGTTATGACCCATCAAAACAAACAGCGTGTGTAGAAATTCCTATGATCAACTGTACATCATCATTTTATCTATACTACACACATCACTACACCTGCATCACACATATATCTTTACACTTTTATCAGCCACATATGTTTACACCTGCACCACATACTTTGCACCGGTACAACTGGGCCAGATATTATTGCTACACCTGCTCATCATTACACCTGCACAAGAAATACGGTATTGCACCTGTACCAGAGACACATGATTACACCTGCAAAAATAAATGTCTATACCTATACAGAGCCAGTGTTATAAATCAGAGCCAGGTATGATCGACAATTTCTCATCGTCTATAGTGTGTGTGTGTATGTGTGTGTGTGTTTGTGTGTCTGTATTGTGTGTGTGTGTGTATATGTGTGTATATATATATGTATGTGTATGTGTGTGTGTGTATGTGTATAGTGGGTGTGTGTATAGTGTATGTGTGTGTGTATGTATGTATGTGTGTGTGTATGTGTATAGTGTGTGTGTGTGTGTGTGTCTGTGTGTATGTGTGTGTGTATAGTGTATGTGTGTGTATAACCTGTAAAAATAAAACAGGTATGACTTACGAGCATGTATGTGTGTGTATGTGTATAGTGTATGTGTGTATAGTGTGTGTGTATATGTGTGTGTGTTACCTGTAAATATAAAACAGGTGTGACTCACGAGCATGTATGTGTCCGCCAGATGTCAGTACAGGTGAGGGGTGGTGCACAGGTGACATTGGTGCAGGACGTGGGAGAGGTACAGCCTGTCTCCACGCCCTCCCACGCCCCTACACGTCCCCATGCAGTGAGGTTTGAGGTGGGTGGCAATGGTAGGGGTTTCCCGTCAACACGCACGTCGTCAAGGCATCCTGTCGCAAGTTAGTTTCCAAGCATGAAATTGTAATACCTCGATTATAGTGGAAAGGAGTAAAATTAATGAAGTATGATATTGATATGTTTTCGTATTTGCTATTGTGTCCGTATTATTATTATTATTATTATTATTATTATTATCATTATTATTATTATCATTATCATTATTATTATCATTATTATCATTATTATTATTATTATAATCATTATTATTATTATTATTTTTTTTTTATTATTATTATTTTTTTTTTTTTTTTTTTTTTTTTTTTTTTTTTTTTACCACCACTCCGTTCCATCTCTACTCGCCATCACTTCTCTCCACTATTAACTCACCCTTGAAGTAGTATTGTTGTTGATGTGGTGCCGTGTGGTGTTTGAGGTGGACTCCACTGCTGCCCCCCACCACCACTCCTTGCTTCCCCTCTTCCACCTGTAGCAGCCGACGTCCTTCCAAGGAGACGGAGGCGTTGTAATGGTCCCCGTCACCGTCGTCCATCTCTAGGAAGCTCGCCGACCCCTGCCTGCCCACACACACAAACACGCACACACAAAAAAAATACATATTAAAACACACACACACACACACACACACACACACACACACACACAAAATACTAACTTAGTCATTGGGATTCCAGGATGTGATGACTTTTGTTAGTGAGTGAGATCTGTTGGCGTTTGTAGAATTGGTTTAAAGCTGAGTTTGTTCGTGGAAAGATTTATAGGTACCAGGAAAAATACTTGAACTGTAATCTAATAATAATATCAGTATCCGATATCTGTATGCATTCGTGTGCATATTTTGGTGAATCCTTTTATGTGTGTGATTGTGTGTCAGTGTATGCAATGTGAGTGTGTATGTGTGCGTTTGCAAGTGTGCATGAAGTGGAAAAGTGGCGGTGGCGGAGTAGGTTATTGTGTTGTCACCATGTATCTGAAGCTCATATATCCATTTCCCGGACTGTCTCTCTCACTCTTTCGCCCTGAGCAGCGGCCAAGTGGGAGTGAATTTAAGCCTACTGAAAGACTTTGAGGGAAAGGCAAATGCTGTGTCGTCGCTTCATCCGAAAGATACTAACCTTCAACGAACCACACTCTAACATAGGAAACATCTTCAAATCGACCTCGAATCCCCCACCCCACCCCAAGATATTTTGCAAAACGTCTAGCTCTTCTAATTATATTATTCAAGTTGTATACCATTGTTTCTTGGTTGATTGTTTTTGTTATTCAGAATTATGGGAGTGACGCCAAACTGTTAGCAAGGAATATGGAACCTGTGGTATTGTCTCAGATCGGACGCAACTGATTCCCCCAAACTATATACGCTTATACAGTAATACTTTACTACAAAACAACGCCAGTCCGGTTCCTGACATAGATTGTAGCAATTATAAAGCATCCAATTTTTGCTGGAATATTAGGAGCTACAAAAAAACAATCATAAACACCTATGATGGAAGTTGGAGTGAACGGGTTCAGCTTGAATCAATCTTGCTCCATTTATAAGGATATATCTATCTATCTATCTATCTATCTATCTATCTATATAACTGTCTGTCTCTGTTTATATTTCTGTTATTCTATTTTTCTTCCTTTCCCAATTATATTTCTCTTTGTTTATCCACCCACATATACATATGTTTGTCCCTCAATACTGACCTCAGTGCCTTGACGGTGTGCCAACGCCCGTCAGTGACTTCAGCATGGGCCAGACATATCTGCCTGACCGGATCCGCGTAGAACTGCAGGAAAAAACACAGGCGCCCTTGTACCAGCAGCAGCGCTAGGTGGTCCCGACCGTGTTGAGAAGAAAGGGAGATCAGCTGACCTCGCCCTTCCCTCGTCCGAAACCTGAGTGACACATATAGATGCAAAATGGTCATTCATCTAATTCTTATTTCCTCCGTCCTCTGGTTAACATAAACGATTCTGCCTTCCTCCGCCTATTTACTAAACTTTTACTATATATGCCATTGTACTGCACTGTTAATTAAAATGCTACTGCTCTCACTAACCTGTCCTGAGAATATATGTGGCATCAGAGAAAACAGCACCCTTCAATATCGGGTAAGTGTATCCAAACCCACACCAGCCTCTCAGCCTACTGTAGATTTTTATAACTAAATGATCATCAACATTGGACAGGACGAGATAAATCCACTTAATGTATCGTAATCATGTGTTCACGTACTACACACCTGCCAAATTTAAGTTACTCCTGTGTCGTATATAAATTATTTTGGGTCATGTTTTCATACGGTGTACAGCCACAATCAAATATCCACCGACACTTTCCTTCCATCGTAGTAAATTTCTTGGTAATAAAGAACAACAAGTGTTTGATTTTGCAGCACCTCATAATAATAATTGAGGGGGTTGAGTTGACGTAAGGTGTTGTATGATTATATTTTAATATGATACTGATATATTTGCACGATGGAAGAAAAGTGTTGGTGGTTATTTGATTGTGGCTGTACCTTGTGTGTAGCCTCTTTCAGGTAACCTCATTTCAGATCTATTTTATATGTATGTGATATATAGCGATATTATCAGTGAATGGCAGTGAATAATCCTGTACACCAGAGTTTTGTTTGTTGTTTATTGTTTTGTTTGTTGTCCTGGTCAAGACCTAAGACCCTTGCAAATAAATTCACACATAGAAAGCAGAGCATTAATCTGTATGTACTGTATATATTCCAAATGCCACTATACTTACCGTAATGTTAAGTCAAATATTTACAATAATTTCAAAGGTTTAGTGGTAATATCAAATCTTATGTATAGATATATAAACAAAAATATTTAGGTGTGAGACTGTACTGTGTACAACTGTTTAAAACTGTATATGAAAAAGATAGGGGATTAATTATTGGGGTAGTACACTGTTGATAAATACGGATCAAATTATTCCTTTTAAACTATTCCAGGCAACAAGCCACCATTGTATTTGTTAATCTGGTCCTATTTCTTGACATACATTCGAGGAATTCAAAGCACTCCAGTTTACCAAAATTGCACTATCCCCTTAAAGGGACGAAACTGTCAAGAAGAGAAAGAGAAAATGAGGAATAAAAACACACAAATCCCAAGAATTTTCACGGAAGCAGGAAACGAACCTGAGTGAGAGAGCGGTGGTGTAGCCCAGTGGAGTGAAGGAGAGGGCCATTTTGACGTGACTGTTCTCGAGGAAGGACGCGGGCGTGGTGGGTGTGGAGCAGCTTTGTCCCGCCCACCCTTGCTGGCACTCACACCTCAGCTTCCCAGGAGGACCAAGGCATCTGGTGACAGTGACACTAGTGTAATATGCAAGAACAAAAATCAATAGGTATAAGATATAATATACTGTTGGAAAAATAGTGGTCCATTGTCTTTTACAGTTTATGGCTCGAAAATAACTTACAGTGCACGAAAACGTAAACCGAGAAAGCCGACAGTGTTTCGACTCTGTTTTAGCCCTCTTCTGGTATGTGACTTACAAAAAAAAAAAAAAAAAAAATCTTTGTAATGACGAAATGAGGCTGAGAGTATCGTGAGGAGCGTAGGGGATGTAGTCTGTTGTCGGTAGGTTTAAAACAACCAATTTCATCAAACTAGTAAGTACTGTGCCTAGAAACAATTATCTCAATACCGTATTGGGTGGGTTGTCTGATTTGTGGCACAGTATAGATTAGAAGATTTAAGAGCCTCCAAGTAACTCCAACGTGTAGCTTCCTTGAAAATATCTACCCGAGTTTGATAGCACATGATCTATTAAAGGCACGGCTTCGGTTGACAGTTGTTCGTGTTATTCTTTGATGGACACCAAACCACTTTTCTTAATGGAGGGACAACTGATATGACTCCTTATTTTTTCTTATTTGTCCAACTTCCACCAGAGAAACCAAAGAATATTATACTACACTATGGAAGCCGTAAACATGTCAGGTCCCTGTGACTAAC
Source organism: Petrolisthes cinctipes (assembly GCA_033782935.1). Taxonomy (NCBI): domain Eukaryota; kingdom Metazoa; phylum Arthropoda; class Malacostraca; order Decapoda; family Porcellanidae; genus Petrolisthes; species Petrolisthes cinctipes. The sequence goes on from JAWQEG010001494.1 coordinate 15,019, forward strand.
TTGTACACGCATTCACTCGGTGTAAACAAGGAACATCAAACCCCAAGCGAAAAAAAGGGTGTGATTTTATACCCGAAATACAGTATGCAAAGTAACCAATATTTTGTGTCCAGGGTTGCCAGTTTAGCGTGCTTATTTACATCCGATGATATTTTATATTTCTTGTATTTGTGAAATTATTTATTTGTTTAGACTGTTTAGAGTAATTAGAGAAGATGTTGATAAGTAGTGTGCAGATCACCAACCAATTACTAAACCAATACATCCCTCAATATATATATGAAAATAGATGATACAAACAAATTGCCAAAGAAAATACCTTTAAGTTTGCATGCGTGTTTGTGTCCGTGTTTGTCGTGTGTGAGTTATAGGGAGGAGGGATGGCGTGAACAGTAAAGGTAGGATTACTGGGCTGGCTCTCTGTGTACGTGAGTAGTGTGTGTATAGCCTATGTGTGTTGTGGCGGGATATACGAGCGGGTATATGCGAGTGTGGGGGATATACAAATACATGTGAGAGAGAGAGAGAGAGAGAGAGAGAGAGAGAGAGAGAGAGAGAGAGAGAGAGAGAGAGAGAGAGAGAGAGAGAGAGAGAGAGAGAGAGAGAGAGAGAGAGAGAGAGAGAGAGAGAGAGAGAGAGAGAGAGAGAGAGAGAGAGAGAGAGAGAGAGAGAGAGAGAGAGAGAGAGAGAGAATGTATGAGTAAGATGAATGAATATCTTTACGTGTGTGTGTGTGACCATGAGTGTGTCCATAAAACTCAATAATCCCCCACCACTAACTAACCTGGAGTTGAGGCCACAAGAGAGACGTGCTGCAGAAAGACAGTCTGCTGTAGGACATCCGGGGAAGCTGTGTCTGCTGAGCACCAAGCCACCCAAATCCTCCAGCTGCACCACATTGATCTCAGTTAGTTTTCACAACAAGACAAACCACCTTACATCACGTTCTCTTTGCTTCTCTCTCCTGTTTAACCTCACCGCAGATTTACTTTGTCATCATGTCATACTACACTCTTTTAGAATTAACTCCAGCACACCTAATAATCTCCATCACACACTCTTCTTACATTCCCCGCCCCACATCCTAACTTAACTTTATCACACCACACCACACTCTTAGATTATTTTCATATCATCACACATAATGGGTTTAGCACCACAACACCAGATCATATCATCCTGTTGGATTTCCTTCGTCACACACGCTTAAAATTCCATCTCCTTTCTCTATGTTTTTGGCTTTAATATGCGCTGATTATATTTTTATAAAGCATTGATCGTGACACTAGTTATTAAACCCACTTTTGAAATTATATCAAACCCAAATCAGAAGGCACAGGAAAACATCAGAGCTCAATATTCCAATCTTCTAGTTCAAAATCCTGAGAGGTAGGCTAATAATATTTTGTCCGCAACTGTGCATGTGCGTACTTATGTTGTTTCTTGTATACTCTTAATGCAACAGTTTAATTAATAACGCACCAAATCCTTCCTCAGTTAATTATGACAACAAGATGACAACAAGGTAACATCACCATATTATATTACCTGGCCATTAATCCTGAAATTCCTGATGCAGCCTTGAAAAGATGTGAGTGTGGAGGGTGTCGGGTGAGTATGGAGAGTATCCGAGTAAGGCAGGATAGCCAGGCCACCCAACTGCAGTGGCATGGCCGTGTTGAGGACGTGAGCGACCCCCGGGAGTCTGGCGGCGCCTCGGCAGGTGTGTGCATCAGGCAGGGAGGCAGTGGTATCATATTCGTGGTGGTGTGGTTCGGTATCTACGCTGACGCCAGAACACAAGTCTACCACAATCTCCACCAACTGCCACGAGCAATACTATTGTTAGCCGTATTTTCTCCGACGCTTTGAAACTTTTGCCTCTTACAATTAAAAAAACATATTCGTATAGAGGTGTCGCAGCAGAGTATGTTGCCATGAAGTCAATAGTTGCAATTTATAGTAATATATTTCATCATATGCTTGTTTCTTAGTCAGCATCAAGCAAGACAAGGCACATACACAGAGTTATTACTATAGGATATAAAGTAAATGCTACCTACCTCGTCCTTCCATATGAGATCAATCCTGTGCCAAGTATTATCAGCCAGAGAGTAGGTCGTATTAAGGGTAAGAGTGACAGCCCCACCACCAAGGTCCAACACGAGTGACGGTCGCCCTCTTCGCAGCTCCAGCAACACCACGTCACTGGACTGTTCCGAAGCCTCTCTTGCTAAAGCATCGGGGTTTGCCTGGGCATCTCTGAAAGCTCCTGATTTCACCTGATTTCCACTTGTGTCTCCAGAGATGTCAACTTCTCCAGTGGCCTCCAACGGGTAGCTAAAGGTATTTGGAGGGTCTGATGATTCTCGGAGAAATTGTTGGGGTCCAGAATAGAGCAGGAGAGCGTCATTAGCAAGGGTAAGTATCTCGAGACTGAGATGGACTTCTGAACAAGAAGGTAGGGTGGGAAGCCAAACCCACCCACCCCCAGGATCGTCTCCGCTCCCCTCGAAATGCCGACTGAGGACCTTACAGCGGGGCCCCCACGTACCATAAGGACACACACACCTGTATACAAAACACCATGTGAAAAAAACAGTCGTTATTGATCATATTTGATGGTTATCCAGATAACCTCTCAGCTGTTACAGAGTCATATTTGGATAGTCCTCAGCGATTGCCTTGCTTCAAAATATAACAATTACCTCCATCCCCAGTTGAGTCAACCCATTTTAGTGTAAACAATTTTACTTCAGCCATAAAATTAAAAAAGTATTTTTCTGGGCATCTTCCGAAAACATATTATTACAAATATTCAGATTTTTTCATAATCATATCTAATAAGTATGAAAAGAGTTTTTACAGGAATACCGCACAGGAGAATGATAATTATTCTCTGAATACTGCATTTAAATGGTTAGGGAAAATTGACCTGAATAAGTCAGATGAATGCCATCACTATAAATTCAAAATAATTTGTTTGCACAAACCGATACGCATGCGCACCTCTCTTTGATATTAGTTTCGTGCAAATGGAATTGTTACACTCTATAATAGACAATATGATAACTAACATAGCCTACATGATGGTGTTCAAAACCCTAATAATAACTTAAACAAATAATCTGTTCACCACTCAGTCTTCTTGTGATCTAAAATGTAGGACATTAACACCAACATCGAAAACGACAATTACATGAACTCACGTAGGGCCTGAAGAAAGATTTGGAAGGCAGCGACCGCCATTGAGACACGTGTTGGGGGCACAGATGTGTTGGGGAGAAGGTGGTGGTGGAGAATATCTATTGCAGCCACACCCTCGTCGCACTACAACCCTGGGACTCACCACAGCGCTCGACCCACCATCCACCACAACGAAGCCTTCCCCCAGCTCCACTATGGCCCAGCATCCGCCTACACAAACGCCATCCTCGCTGCACTTTGCAACGCCCACTTCACTCACACCCACTCCCACAATAGTCTCCAGCTGGAAATGCAAAATCTAATTATAGATCTAAGAAAGGTTAGTAAGATAGTTGTACCATTCTAGTGCCAAGCAACAGAGACGGTATTGTGGTTAAATTATATATGGGCTGAATTGCGTAAGCGTACAAGTGACAAACCTGAAACCTCCGGTATAACACGATGTTGTTCAAGCTGTGGACTCCAGGCACTGAAAGCCACACGCGTGTTCCCGTCATCTCTTTCCTTGGGGAGGTCCATCGGACTCCTAAGGTTAATGGTGTTGTCGTATTGAGTGTAGGTTCGTTATCTTGCCGTCCTTCCCTTACAATGCTGGTATTTGATTCACCTCGTCTATGTGCTGTAATATATATATATATATATATATATATATATATATATATATATATATATATATATATATATATATATATATATATATATATGAATTATCTTCTAGGAACTTATAGGAAATGTGTACTTAAATTTGGTATGTAGCAAGTCATATAAATAAATTACACAGGAACAGTAGCAGTTTAAAAAGTAATCTTTTTTATAATTGTTAATAGATGTCAGAAATTTCGAGAAATTATGATGCAGTGTGTACCTTTGTGCTGACTGGGCTTGATCACCCACGGACCACTACTCTGCTTTCCACCAACATCCATGTTAGTCTCATCCAGCCACGCCACGACGTTCTTACCGCCAATCTCTTCCAGTGATTGTAATGCCGCCACCAGACGATGTAGGAGGGAAGGTTCCTCCTGCCGGCACACACAACACCTGAGTGACAAGTAGGATGAATGCGAACTGCATAAACAGAAGACTACTCGTTTAACTGAGAGCATTAGGTAGGCTATGCATGAGATGCAAAGTGGGTACATTCAGAGTGATATAATGCATGAAGTTATGTGACGGTAGTAAATGAGATACAGTGAACTGGGATATGCCTGAGAATAGGAGGACGAAGGTGCTATTTCATCAATTACGTTCGTGTAATATAGCTCTTCAGATGTTTCTTAAATAATCATAATTCCTAAAGTTTTAAACATGGGTATGAGGTACCCGATGCATGTGATGTCATGCGCATTTAGAGGTGTTGTTGTGATGCTCAGCTATGGCTTTTCAGGACACTCAATATTTGATGAACCTTGAAAGAGGTAGGCCACATTGTTCTGCTTTGCATCTTGGATTTTTCCATAGACAATGTTTGGGCACCTCATGCCCGACATTAGAACCAAAATCGGATACCTGGTGCCATACATTTGGTTACTGCAATAAATGAATACTTCACCCCCACACAGCTACTGTCTCTGTACAGAGGTCTCATTCGCCCCTGTATGGAGTATGTATGGCTCATATGTGTGGGATGGTTCAACCTTCACAACACTCCCGGACAAGGTAGAATCAAAGGCACTTCGTCTCATCATTTCTCCTCCTCATACTGATTCACTACAACCTCTCTCTTTTCGCCGCAAAGTTGCAGGAGGCTGGCCTTCTCCACAAATTGTGAATTTTATGATTTTTATGGCATTTTTTTAGATTGATCAATGTTTTTTATTTTTATTCTTTTATATATTTTACTTAAGTTAATCAGGCTATTTTAGTAAAAATATAAGTTTTAGTTGATATGTCCTTTTAATCATGTTGCTTCTTTCTTTTGGGGTAGTGAAGCCTGGCTGATATGTAAATATATTTTATTAATGATATAAATGACCATATTTTGAATTCCTTAGAATTTAATATTATGTTAGGCGGTAAATGACCCTAGCTGTTGCGCCGCCATCTATCAATCAAACAATCAGGGGGTTCCACAATCTGACACACTACTGATAGTGATAGTAATAACGTGTCAATGAAATGCGAAAGTGGGGTTTTGTGTGGCGAAAATGACGCTCTGTGTGCGGTAGTGACGCTTTGCTTGTATGGTGAAAGTGACACTCAAAGTGACACTTTTTGAGAGAGCGAATTGTCGTCATGCTGGAGTGTGCGTTAAGATATTTTGTAATTAACTAAATATGATGTTGTAGACCGATTTTAACCCATCGACTGTAGCCTAATTACTGTATCGGATAATTATGGAAAAAGCTTTTTCCTAAGCGTATTTGTTATAATATACACTGTCACATAATATCGCAGAAGTGATTGATCATAAAATTTGTAATTGACACCCATTCATTTATCCATCCTGCTACCACCCAAACTCTTCTGTCAGGGATACCAACTGCCCGACCTCATTTCACTGTGTACTCTGTTCTTTCTTTCTGTATTTCTGATTCCCTTATCTACCTCTGGTGCTAGAGCCTCCCCACCCCTTGAAAAATAGGAAATGGGGTTTTGATGATGATGATGGTTTTTTGTTAGTCTGACCTGAGCTAACTTGACCCGACCAAACCTAACCTGGCCCTCTCTCCTGATGATGGCCTGATGTGGAGTGACCTCGAGGGTGAGAAGTGTGGCCTCGGAGACATCACTAGGCGTCATAGAAGACACCTCTACAGTCACGTTTGCAGGGACCTCGGCTTGTCCTTGGGTAGGATCGCTCACTACAAACATCAACTCGTATCTGATGAGGGAATTTATAAAAAGAGAGATAATTATCATTTACACGAAATAAAAAATAAGTAGAGTGATAAAATGCAAGAGAAAATAACAGGATTAACCCTCGATGGGAAACACTGTGTCATATGTAGTGCTCCAAAGTGCGTAAAAACACTTTTTTCTAGTACTGCGCATGTGTGGAAGCATCTACATGATAGGACAATGTGCAGTGGACCAATCATTCCAGTGGTGATGGGTGGTGTTTCACTTTACCCTCCTACATGTTGGTACCTGTGTGTCTTGTTACGAGAGGAGAGTGGGTGAATGACTGTCCGACTATCAAAAATAAACACTAAGAATTTAAGCAAGAAATACTAAACTCCTCTCGCAACAAACCAGGTTCGATATTACTTGGTGTAGAATCAAACACGAAGTAAAAACATGTAAAATAATTATGGACACTAAGAAGTAAGACAAACAAAATACAATTTATGAAAATTAAATCAGGTATTCCCATACTGTACCTCAGATTCCAAATATATCATGAATAGCGGTGAGCCACTGCATGGCTACACAATTCACAGAAAAAAAACAACTAAACAATTACAGTGAGAGATAGCACTGGTTAATCACAATGAGAAATAACAAAGTAATAATAATAATAATAACAGTTACACAATATTAATAAACAATTACTCTAATAATAATGTTAATGAGGAAATTTCACTTATTTATACAATAATATTGATGAAACTTCTTATTTACACAACAATAATCAGTCCTGTGTTTCGACAGAGTTAAACAGTTTACTTTAATTGCTTGCCACTAATCTGTAGTGTCTGTACTCACTTCAATAACTTAAATTGACTTGGATGAGTTTACGCACTGAACACTAGCAAAGGAAATTACACAATAATACTGAACTCAATATATTATGTAATGTACAATAGGGACATATTCTACAACTTTCCCAGGACCCAGCACACACAAACTTTCACTTCCAATTCTTCTGAGCGTCAAGGCATCTCTCGTCACTGGTTGCGTAAGTTCGCAGCCTAACCCTCTGGTCCAGTGGTGTGGGGAAACTCACTAGGCTATACTTGCACAACATATAATACGAATCAAGACAAAAGCAAAACGGGCAAACATAACAATCTGCATGTCCTACTTGTGGCACAGTGCTACTTTGTCAGTCCTTTTGTTTTATCCCATAAAAAGTTTACAGTGAGTGATTTATCCAGTAAACTATTAATAATACTCATATTTATATTACTTGTAGGTATAATAGTCAGATGATTGCTCTACATCATATAATAACCAGTTGTGACCTGAGAAGTCACAATTATTTTTTCTGATTTCCCATTTTGTGTTTTCAGTGTTCATCTGTAAATCCTTTTTTTAATCCAATGAAAAGTTTATAATAAGTGATTTATCCAGTGAACTATTATACATATATTTATGTTACTTTGAAGTATGTTAACCCCTTAACCGCAGGTGACGACATATGTCGACACCACCAACAATTGTGGAAGACAGCGGGTGATGACATAAGTTGACAAAAAAGTTTCGGGCTGGCAACACTGCGTGTGATTGCCAAGGGACAACCCAGAGTCTAGCCAGCCAGTCAGCCACTTCCAATCAGTGTTACAAGAGCAGTGATTGTGTGAGGATGTATTTTCATCACTCCTCTTTTCCTGTAATTACCAGATAAAAACGACAGTGACATTATATTTCATGTTTTTTGTTGAAAAATGTGATTCTGACATGCTTTATAACGAAATCAGAGCGTGAAAACGCACATTGATATGTAAATAGAGTGTAATAGTGAATTTTGAGTTTCGGTTATTCTGAGCTGGGTACCCATCCTACAGATGTCCATTTACTGTTGTTTTCACAAGGACATGAAGAGACAGCTAAAGGTTTGTACTTCAATGTCACGTATAATTTATTCATGTAGCGTGAGTGGTTTACATGCTATTAGTCGTCAAATCTGTTCTTTACAACGTCGGCGCGAATGCGGGATAAAGGCCTGGAAGACAGAGGTACCAACAGTCGGTAATGCCAGCGTTTTAAGGGTTATGCAAATAAAAAATATCACTTTGTTATACAACTGATTTTTTTTATGGATATGCCAGATCTGGCACACATTACAATGTACAGTTGCGAAACAAAGAACCTGAACACGAGTGGCGACCCCTGGCAATCATTTCCATAGTAAACACGGAGGTGTTAGAAAAAAATCATAATTGTAAGGGCAACGTTTGTATCGTAGTGTGTGATTGGTCGATGCATCACCGTCACTCATTGCCATGTATTCATATATTGGAGAAGGTTATCAGTACGAACATGTCACGTAGTTGAGGTAATAAATATTCACTCTGTGTTATAAGGACACATAATATCTTAAGTATTTTACACAACTGATAATTATTGATAATCTGTATTAATTATTGGAACTCATAATAACACAGTGTAGTTGATGATATTTATGGTGACAACAACATCACTTCTGGCCGTCGGTTCAGTATGAGACCGAAGCCTCATATATTTGAATAATTCATAAATGTTATCAAGTAATATACATATTCTATGAGCGTGTATTTCTGTACACTTTACTAATGAAAAAGTAATTGAAAGATAACGTTGGTGGTAATAATCTTTATTACTTTGTTACGATTTCACTCAAAAAAAGTTTCCTCCATAAAATATGGACAAAGCTTCATTGAGCACCATCCCTTACCATTATTGCTGTAAATATTGTTTCCTGGCATGATACACAAGAGGTTGTCAGATTGCAGCAACAAAAACCGACACTTGCAATATAAGTGATAATAGATTGATTCATTGTCGTCAAATTAGTGGCATCCAGATTCCCCAAAACTAAACCAGGAAAAGCTACTCAGATTTTAGATTGGGGATCTGTATAGTGGCATACTTTGGATGAGTCTGTACCCCTTTTGTTTTAATACTATAGACCAACCTTATATGACAAATGTAAACGAGAACTTGGAGAGAGTATTGCTGATATTTGTCACCAGGTGTGTTTTTCTACATTGGGAATAATCTTCAGGTGAATAATTCTCGTATACATAAAATTACCAGGAATTAATCAGAACAAAAAGACGAAAAGTAACATTGACATTACAATTGGTTAAAAGGCCTTCTGTTTTCAGTTTGGGGCGAAGAGGAAGCTGATGATTCCTCCAAATTATACTACAATATAGATCCCCATTTGTATACTGATGAACTAATCTGCCTCACAACTTTGATTGTAGGTATCAGAAGCCCTCCAATTTGACCACAACAGAAGGCCTCCTAAGACAAATGCAAGCAAGAGGGTGGAGAGCGCACCTGGACCCACCCACCTGCCGTCACCGGTGTCTGGGGCCATGGTCAAGTGGCCGCTGGTGCCGTCCAAGGAGAAGCCGGTCTGGGGGCGTCTCCAGGCGTACCTCTTGGACGTCTCCTCACCATCATCAGGGTCCTGGACGAACACCCTACCCAGGGGCACCCACACGCCTCTTCCAGGCTGTTGATTCCAGATTTAGAAAGAGAATGTACAGTCGGCAGCAGAAGTCCTGTCTCCTCACCTGCTTCACCGAGACGCACAGTGTTCATGGACTCGAGAAATACACCTAATAATCTCGAGTCTATGAACATTGCGTGCCTCGGTGAAGCAAGTGAGGCGACAGGACTTTTGCCGCCGACTGTACTGTGCAAGTAAACTCCTATTTCGTCCACAATTTAATGACGCATTTGTGAGATATCTTCAAGAAAGACTCATTTTCATATGAAAAGCAATTAGGTTTAAACAATAGTAACACATTGAATTTAGACATTTTGTTATAATTATGTGCCAACTCTGAATCTTGTTTTGCCTGTCTCTCATGTAATTGACAAAGCAATGTTGCGCACAGTTCAGAGCAGAAGAAAGAAAAAACTGCCTGCAAGGAACCAGTGGGTGCTAGGAGAACCCTTAACTGATATACGAAAGTGATTGAGTATCTCTCATGATGACTTTATGATGATGCTCAACGTTTTACCCCTCACCACCACATGACACATAAAGATAGAGGCAAATAGAATCGATTGTTTTCAAATACAAAGAGGCTGGGACAGTATTTCGCTACAATTGTTCGGATATTCACATGAAGGTAAAACAGAAAATGAAGATAAAATTAACAGTGACAATACCCACCCTTAGCGTTAGGACTGTGACGGTTCTGGCCGCTGGACTCATAGGGTTGTCGTTGAGGTCAGTGACGTGAAGTGTGAGGGTGACGGTGGCTGACAGTGCCCTCGCGTCGCCCACAACTATGGGTACTAGCACCTGCCGCTCTTTCTCCCTGTCTAGAGGAGCTAATGTCGCTACCACGCCTTCCCCGCGGCCTCCATCACCGTCTGAAGGAGAGATTCAACTTAATGCATTTATAGATGGTTCCTACTTAGGTGTCTTTCAGTCTATAGTGCAACATTTAAAGCCTAATGAGAATATAACTGTTCTCAATCAGCTATGGACATCTTACTCCCCTACATTAAAAAGCTTCTAGCGTTATGAATTACATGAAAGTACGTGATTATATATAACTTGATTTGCATCATATTTACTGACACAAAATATTGAAAATGAGAGAGTCTGTGCTTTTTCGCCTAGTACAAAACAAAAATGCACTAAATAATAAAAACAGTAGAGCAAATGTATAAGAAAAGTAAAGCATCTGACTGTGATCATGGATGACGCTGACTGAGGCGGTGACGTGGGGCGGGGCTCTGGGGTCAAGGGCGAAGGTGAAGGGTGGCCCGTGACCCAGCCTCCAATCGTCAGGGTCGCCCAGCCTCACCCTAGCTACCACCCTTGGCAAGCTGTTCTCCTTCACCTCCACCTCCCGCGGCACAGATAGGAAGGGAGGGTTGTCATTCACGTCAGTCACTGTCACCTGGAGGAGTGGGGCATTATTGGCCATTACTGTATAAGGTTTGTTAGTACTACTACTACTACTACTACTACTACACCTATTACTACAACAACAACAACTACTACTACTACTAATGATGATAATAATAATAATAATGATAATAATAATGATAATAATAATAATAATAATAATAATAATAATAATAATAATATTAATAGTAATAATAATAATATTTTATTTTTATTATTATTATTATTATTATTATTATTATTATTATTACCGTATAATTATTATTACCATCATCAATAATTTCATTAATACAATGATGACAATAACGATAATGAAGGGGATAATTTTAATGAAATGTATGACAAAACTTACTGAAGATGATAATATTAAAATAATGATTTAAAAAAATGTATAAAGGCGATGGCAATGAAAATAATGGTGTTAGTGATAATGAGGAAGACATTAATTAAAGAACATGAAGAGATATGACTCACAGACAAAGTAGCAGTTGCTGTTTTGGGCGGGTCTCCATCATCCACGGCCAGAACCAAAACGGTGTGGGAGGGGGCTGTTTCCCTGTCCAACCCCCTCACTAAGGTCACCGTCCCCTTCTCGTCCACACTGAATACACTCGCTGTGTCGCTAGCTGGATCAATAGTATAGGTGATGGTGGAGAGGCCACCCTGTTTGTGTGAAAGAGATGGGAGAGAGATGAGTGAACCGGTAAAGAGTGAGAGGGGAGAAGATAAAAGAACAAGATAAAGGTAAGGTGAGAGAGAGAGAGAGTAAGGTGAGAGAGAGAGAGAGAGAGAGAGAGAGAGAGAGAGAGAGAGAGAGAGAGAGAGAGAGAGAGAGAGAGAGAGAGAGAGAGAGAGATGAAGAACTTTTGGGACAGATACTCAGCACTTTCTTCTTCTCTTTCTTCTCTATTGTTTGAGAGAGAGAGAGAGAGAGAGAGAGAGAGAGAGAGAGAGAGAGAGAGAGAGAGAGAGAGAGAGAGAGAAAGGTAGGGAGGGTACCGTACTATTTCTAATGCTTCTTAGTTACTTATCGAACTATATCCAGATCCCTTTATCATACCAGAGGACATTTGTAGACATTTGATTTATGTGTAAGAGAGAGAGAGAGAGAGAGAGAGAGAGAGAGAGAGAGAGAGAGAGAGAGAGAGAGAGAGAGGTGGGGGGGGGGAGTTATGGAGAAGTCCCACTGTGGGTTAATTGGACGGCTACCGATTCCTCCAAATATTCTAGAAAATAAACTACTCATGTATAATATTGTCTAGAAGCATAGTTTAGAACTTTAGAGGAATCAATAGCTCTCTCTCTCTCTCTCTCTCTCTCTCTCTCTCTCTCTCTCTCTCTCTCTCTCTCTCTCTCTCTCTCTCTCTCTCTCTCAAACAATAGAGAAGAAAGTGCTGAGTATCTGTCCCAAAAGTTCTTCATCTCTCTTCGTTCACTCAGACTCCAGACATTCTCACACAGTATATTTTTTTTCTAAACGAATTATTATTATAGAGGGATGAACTACAGATACAAAGGGATTATGTGTATTTTCATTGATCCGTACTCTAGCATTATCGACGTAAAGTGGTTTAATATAATGTGGGAAAATTAAAGGTCAGCTGATTCCTCGAAATTATGCTACAAAACAAATCACCCATCGGTAATAATTTTTAAGGTCGTCAGTTTTATGGTAGAGTTTTGGAGAATCGATAGCTCTCCAATTCATCAAAAAAAATTCTCATCAATATTTACCCCGTTTTATTTTTCAGGTTGCATTTTGTTATCGGAAAATTTGAGACTACTGATTCCTCAAATTCTACTAATCAACAACAACCATGTAACGGCAATCTGTTTCGGGGCATGATTGGGTGAACCTGTAGCCTCCAATTCGCAAGCAGAATCGTATAAAAATTAACAAGACGAATTTCGACATTAAACTGACCAACTTTTGCACTTCAAATGAATAAAGTTTTGCTCTGACTAAAGTAATATCTCAGGATTGAATGCCTTTGTAGTACTATTCTCGTGTTGTACAGTCAGCAAAAAAAGTATCAACACCACCACCCTTTTGGACAGTGATATGTAGTGTTGGTGTTCCTGATTACAGATAGGTCACTCAGACACTTTCAGTATTTTATAATAATGAATTACAAATAGTAATTCACTTATAATTTTTTTCCTAATTAAGAATATTAAAATTTTCATCAATGGTAATAAAAATTGAGTTTGGTAATGAGGCCAATTTCAAATCTGGCAACCCACACATCAAGAGTACCAACCTTACCGTGCAATTTTTTTTTTATTTCAATGTTAGGGTGGTGTTGATACTTTTTTTGCCGACTGTACATTTCTTGTTTTCCTGTACATTCGCGGAGAAAAGGTCTGTGTCGCCATCAGTCAATCTTTCAACAGTGAGAGTTTACACACACACACACACACACACACACACACACACACACACACAGAAAACCAGAAACTTACCCCATCTAGATCGTAGGCTGTGAAAGTGGCGAGGTGGGCTGGCGCGGGCGTATCCTCGGGCAGGGTAAGGTGGGCGTGAGAGCGAGTGAAGGTGGGCGGGTTGTCGTTCTGGTCCAACACCCTCAGGTTCACCCAGGTGCCATCAACGTGATACTTATCTGCCCAGCCTGCCTCTCCCTGTGGTTAGTACAGTAAACATTAATGGGGTAATTCGCTTTTGTTACATTGGAGTGCCTTGATTCCTCCAAAGTATGCTAAGAAACAAGACCAGAGGGGAAAAAATATTGGTGTCATGTTGCTTGGAATAGTTTGGAGGATTCAGTTGCTCCAGATTTACCAACACAAAATTTACCCCTTAATCTATTCGGTATTACTAGGTTATCTTCTGTGTTTGAAAGGGAGGACTACCGATTACCAAAAATTTTATTGTACTCGGAAACAAACCATCTCAGTAATCAAGAAGGAACTCTGGTGTGTAGAATAGTTTGGATTTGGTAGGCTATACTTTCAATCCAATTACCTAACAGTAATGGACGATAGATGACTTACTTTGAGGGATTATAATTATCTTGTGGGGGAACTTAAGGACTAGTTATTCCTCCAAATTATGAAGAGAAACACATTATTACGTCAGTATATGAATAAGAGAGAGAGAGAAAGAGAGAGAGAGAGAGAGAGAGAGAGAGAGAGAGAGAGAGAGAGAGAGAGAGAGGGGAGGGGGAAGGGGGAGGGGGAGAGAGAGAGAGAGAGAGAGTGTGTGTGTGTTTAACGTACTCCTTCCACTCATGTTTAACTGTTGTGTGACTGACTGGTTTCTCTCTCTCTCTCTCTCTCTCTCTCTCTCTCTCTCTCTCTCTCTCTCTCTCTCTCTCTCTTATATTAGTCAGTATATGAGTGGTCGATCAATTTTGCAGAATAGTTTGGAGGAATCGATACTCCTACAATTCGCCTCCAGGTACCCCGAAGCGACCTCTAACACTCGTATCGACTTGCCCCTCAAGCCTGCAGCCCATATTTCAGATTTTTTTTTTTTCTCCAATTCTTCGGGGCCGCTCATCAAGCCGTCCTTTGCCTCCACGTTCCCCAGTAGATTCCAAAGTCTCATTAAGTTAAGATGATAATTTTTTTTTGGTACATTGCAGTGCCTTGATTCCTCCAAAATATGCTAGGAAATAGGACCAGAAGAGCAAAAGTAATGGTGTTCTGTTGCTTGAAATAGTTTGGGGGATTTAGTTGCATGCTTCAGATTTACCAACACAAAATTTCCCCCTTAATTTTTGTTATGTACACTCGTGATACATAATTTCTGACCAGAGATGAACGGCAGGCACCACACACACACACACACACACATACCCCTGCATTCGAACTCTGCCTCTATAGGTGTACTGGGTGGGGAAATGAGCAATAGCAGGTAATTCGAAGCTTTCTGCTCCTCAACACTCTGGTCAGAAATTATGTATCGTAGGTGAGACTACACTACTCTGTATGTGTTGGGTTATGAGATATTTTGTTAATCTTTACCATGAGAGATTTAGCAAACAAAAATGTTCTTCTCTCGGCAGGCTGAGGTAGAGGGCAGATGAGTTTTAGTGTTCATCAAGACTTTAAGCCATGATTTTCTCCAAAGTATGCCAGGAAACAGACCAGATGAGCAAAAATAATGGTAGCTTGTTGCCTGGAATAGTTTGGAGGATTCGGTTTGTTCAGATTTACCAGCATAAAACTTCGCCCTTAAGCTGATGAAGGGCGGGTGGTGAAGCAGCCTGGTGGAAGGAGTCATAAGCCTTAAGGGGGTGCAGGAATAGGGGAACAGGCTTGGGGGGGGTTTAGGGGGGTCGGGTTTTTTTCGGGGGGGTGCAGGAATAGGGGGACAGGCTTGGGGGGTTAGGGAGGTGCGGAATAGGGGACAGGCTTTCTACCCCCCCCCTCAGCCTGTCCCCCTATTCCCGCACCCCCCCCCCAAGCCTGTCCCCTATTCCCACACCCCCTTAATATATAATGAAGGGAAGGTTGGGAAGGACCATAGAAGGTGAATGGTGGGGGGTTCTCGTGTTACTGGTATATATGGAGGATATTGATTCCTCCATATAATCCTAGAAAACCGGGAATGTATCCTAAAATTGTGTTTCGTGCATCAGTTGAAGGAATTAGAAGAAGTTTTTTAGACTTATAACCTAAATATAAAATCCACTGAAGGAAAAAACGGTACCACAAGGTAAACAAGCAGCTCTATAAATATACCATGCCTGTGAAAAAAAAGTATCCAATTCAGTTCATCCTACTTTTAAGCTGATCATCTGTTGTCAGCGAATTTGAGGGCAACTAAATCTTCCACCAAACTATACCACAAAGCAGGTCCCATACTCGTATAATGAATAAATCAACTAGGGATACTGGAATCTACTCTAATACAAAAAGCACTTGAATGATGATATACAAACTAGTGGAGTGTTCAGTGAAGACGCTAAAATGGAGGAGGCGTAACTAGCTTCCACAGTTTCTACATTCGAACATAAACAGTGGCCTCTGTTTCCCAAATATAGAGGTAGTTGCCAAAAGAGAAATTGCGATAAATCTTGATGAAACTTTAACCATGGTAATATCCACAACTATTTGTAGGGACTATAAGCATGTATAACAGAAGGAAATATACATATCCTTCTGTAATACATACTTATGATCCCTACAAACAACTATGGACATTAACATATTTAATGTTCTATCAATAGTTGTCGTAATTCCTCTTTTGGCAACTGTACATATTCAAAAACATAATATTTTCACCAACCTATCAAAATCTTTAATAAATTAGGATTGATAGGAGAAATAGACTGATAATTCATTCATATATGCTCTCTATGTTATGAAATGACTGGCATTTATCTACGCCGTAACTCTTTTACTTAACATTTCCTCGCCGGGCGACAACTCATCCTCGAATAATCTAAGTGACGCCTGCCAGTTACCTCATCACATCCGTAAATTCTCCCTCTTTTGGAAATTGGAAAAGAGTTTAAAGGTCTGGGTTTGTGCTAGAACAAAAACCGTTTTATTGATCAAATCCTCCACAATTCATTTTTATATACCCTACTAGATCAAATTAAATATCCTTAACCCTTGGATAATTAATAATGGGTGATAGCTTTTGACAGTTTCAGTGGATTGCCTAGCCTATCCTAATCTAACCATACCCATTCTAACCCAATGTAATTTAGCAGAACGTAGCTTAACCTCAGACTGACCTGGCCGAACCTGAGATAACAGACACTTACCATGTCGGTAACTTCTACACGGAAGCGGAAACCTCGTCGGTGGTCCGGGTTTTCGTAGTCGAGGGGGGCGACCGGGCGCAGATCCCCCCCTGGTGCCCCCACGCGTCTCTCCTCCACATGGAACAGCTGCCACCCGTGTCCACTCCCTGGCACCACCTGCAACATCAACTCTTTTATAGTGTCCTGTCTCGTCTATACTTTGTCGCAGCCCCACACATCCTGTCTCACATATACTCCAAAAATCACACAATGCTTCACTCACACACTGCCTGCCACACTGGGTTATTGACTCACTACACTATTGTCACACTGCCTCACTCACACTGCCTTACTCACACACTGCCTTACTCACACACTGTCTCACTCACACTGCCTTACTCACACACTGCCTTACTAAAACACTGCCTCACTCACACTGCCTTACTCACACACTTCCTCACTCAAACACTGCCTTACTCACACACTGCTTTATTGACTCACTGCCTTTTTTTTTTTTTTTTTTTTTTTTTTAATTAATTGCGCCGTAGCGTCAATCAACAGGCAGGCAACAATACATACTGGTAGGTGGGAACCATGTTAATACAATGACTACAACCACACATACACACACACACACACACACCACACACACACATCACGAAAACATAACAGAATGGAGCACAAGCATACAGACAAATATTTACATTATGACCTATTTAAATCCACCAAAACGAGGGTGGCGTACCAGAAGTTCCTCCAGAACCTGGTGGTTCAGCAGGTGTCGACAAACCACATCAAGTGGCAGGCCCCGGGGCAGCAAGTGTCGGACAGTGGGGCAGGCCAGGCAATAGTGCTCTACAGTGTTAGCACGAGGCGCTCGACACAAGCGACACTCAGTGAAGGGAGGCTCACCCTGCATCCCAGCAACCTGCCACGGTGGCCGGTAGCCAAGCCTCAAACGAGCAGAGACTACATTGTGCCTCCGAACTATGAGGCCTCGACGACGGTAGGAATATTTGTGACGGCAGACAGACTCGTAATGGGTGATGGAGATGCTGAAGGGCCTCTCTGCATCCCTGCGTCGCAGTACAGGGAGGAGAGCGGCGGAGCGGACTTTAGAGAGGTAACATGTCACGGAGAGAGGACGTCCAACACCACGAGGAGGCAGATGGCAGGCTTCCTTTGCGAGTCTGTCAACTGTACCATTGTGACGTAAACCTACATGGGATGGCACCCATAAAAATTTGACAGTCAAGTTACGATGACACAATAAGGACAAAAACGATAAAATCTGCTGAACAACAGTAGAGTGTGTGGGCTGAACACTAGAGAGAGAATGAAGGGCAGGTCTGGAGTCACAAAAAATGGCAGCATTCACTCCACGTTGACAAACAAGACTAACAGCATCCAGAATGGCATACAGTTCACACAATGTTGAGCTAGAGTGGTTACAGAGACGACGGCCAACCCAGCCCCCTGGAGGTGACTCCATGTCAGGTGAGAAAACGGCACAACCTGCTGCACCAACCACTTGCAATGAGCCATCAGTGTAGAGGCAGTATGGATCTGTGATGGAGGACGTCACTGTTTCTATGTGTTCCAGAGCCAACTGCCGCTGTAGAGAAGGCAGTTCCGACTTGGAAATAGGTGTGAAGCTCACATCAGGTGTTGGTAGCATCCACGGAGGGGGTCCTGGGGGGACGTCGGCCACCATTATATCTATATTAAGACTACGGAGCATAGAGGAAACAGACCTTATAAGAGTACGTCCAGCAGGCAGTATGGGAGGGACCGGGTAGTTTGGTCTAAGAGAAGTCCTGACTAACTGAGAGTAATAGGGTGAAAGATGTGGGAAATGGAGGCACTTGACAGTGAAGCAAGTAACATTAGAATAAATTCTCTCCACTAACGGGGGAAGACGCAACTCACGCTGCATGTTCACTATCCTGGTCGACATTGGACAACCGAGAATTATTCTCATTGCTCTATTCTGAAATTTTTCTAAAGTTTCAAGAGTAGCCCTGGGAAGTTGAATCAGAGCAGGGGAGAGGTAATCAACAACTGAACGGATAAAAGCAATATAGATAGTCCTGGCTACTGGGATGGAGATGCCCGAGGAGTTGTTAGTGAGCCATTGAACTGGCGTAAGTCGGCGCTGGAGACGACCCAATAAGTTCTGGACAATGGGATGGTCTTGAGGTCTGGCAGGGATAATCGGCCAAATATTGACTGGTGCGCCCAGATAGCGATACTGGGAACACATGGGAATGACAGTCCCTCCAATGGTGAACACTGGCCGAGCTTGAGGAAGGCGGCAGGTGAATATTCTGCTCTTATCTGGGGAGACAATAATGCCACAGTGAGAGGAGGACACAGAGAAGGAGTCAAGAAATCGCTGGAGATCCCTTGGTGAGGTAGAATGAACACAGATATCATCAGCATAGGACATAATTGTAGTTCCAGGTATATCAGGGAGAGAAGTGAGCAGCCGATGCATCAGAATATTAAATAACAATGGGCTGAGAACACGCCCTTGAGGCATACCAAGATGAAAACTGCGCAAAGGACTGAGCGCACCACTGAAAAACACACGGGAGGTCCTGTTACTCAGGTAGGCCCGAATCCACCGTAATAGATTACCCTTTATCCCAAAGTCAACCAGTTGATCCAAAATGACGTCTCTATTAGCAACATCGAAGGCACTTCGAAGGTCAATGAAGGCCACCACAATGTCCCTGTTAAGGCGAGTGTACAGGTCGACTAGGCAGTGGTGTGTGCTCCGCTGGGGAAGAAAACCAAACAGCCATGGAGAAAGGCGATCTTGCAGTCTGTACATGAGACGATTGAGTAAGATTCTCTCCATAACTTTACAAAAACAGGAAGTCAGGGAAATAGGCCTGAACTTCGCAGTGCCGGGCTTAGGGATGGGTATTATTGTGCTGCTGCTCCAGGCTCGTGGTACACAACCATCACGAAGACAAAGATTGTACAGTAGAAGTAGAGGGTTCCCAGGAACATGTTGAAGTAGGCACAGCACAGCATAAGTAATACCATCATCACCAGGGGAAGAAGCTCTACCCCGAGAAAGAGCACGTTGCAACTCCTCCTCAGTTATCTCTGCATCATCGTCATCATCTTGCAACAGCGCAGATATTAGACGCAGCTGATGGACAGCAGCACGGGAAGTGAGTGCATCTTGTATGTGGATGGGTAGACTGGCTGAGGTAGATTGTTCTGACCAGGCATCGACAAGTTGTTGGGCATAGTCGGCGGGAGTGTGATGACGAGCAGTGGCCGGTGTCTTTTTAACAACCCGACGGATGAGGTGCCACATAGAAGCCACACTTGTTTGCTGGTTGATGCTGTCCGTGAACCGCTGCCAAGACTCAGTGTGAGCACACTCCTGCAGGGCAACTAAAGCGTCCCTAGACATCTGGTAACGATGGAGCAGGCCAGGGGTTGGGTTGGCTTGAAACAATAGGCCATCACGTTCAGCCTCCTCCTTTGCCTCCTGTATACGTGCATCCAGCGTCCAGGAGGGGGCAGTATGGCGATGCTGGAGGTGTGGCCGGGAGACGTATAGCCTATAAAAGTCATGAGTAGCAGATACAAGATCAGAGTACAACTGTTCAGCTGATGATATGTCAAATGTAGGGAATACATGGGCCATGAATAAGATGTAAGTCGGGCAATATTTAGGGGGCACAGCAATACGCAAGCGAGTGGCTGAATCACCTGACCCAGCAGTTAGAGAATAATGAAACCGAAGAGCGATGTGATCAGAGAATAAGTCTGGCACGGAGGAGCACAGGACCCGAGATGCTATCAGGCCAGACGAGAGGATGTAATCCAGAGTACCTCCCCGGCAATGAGTGGCACCGCCAGTGTCCCAGCGTGTCAGATGATGCTTGCGGATGTATGAAAGGAGACGAACACCATTACGATTAATAGAGCCAGAACCATCACCCAAATCAGAATGCCGAGCATTAAAATCTCCCATATAAACCATACCACGCACTGTTGGAGAAGGAAGAGCCTCAAGAGTGAGTCTAGCTGGGGCAGAATAGACATTACATAGTTGTAGTACTCCATTCTCAGGTTGAACCTCAAATAGCTGAAAGGTCATGTCAGGATCAGTGGAGGTACGGAGAAGGCGATGTGGCAAGGAGCTATGTATGTAAGTCAGGAGACCATTCCTTACCAGATGAACATATGGCACATAACCTGAGAGAGGAGGAGCTTGCCCAGCAGCGAGCGGCCGTCCTGGAAATGCTTCCTGGAGAAAAATAACACTGGGATGATGACGAAAAACATAGGCCTTGAGTTGAGTGAGCTTAGCATAACTGGTGATACCACATATATTCCAAGAGATGACATCCAGCCGGCAATCACTAGCGAACTCTGTATTTGGAGGTAGAAGTCCGGTGAGTGGGGGCAGATGAGCGACCTGGAGAAGAAGATGGACCGGGAGAAGGGACTGACTCGAAAAGCTTTTCAAGGCGAGATGCAACAGTATCCATCTTTTCGGTAAGGGTAGTGACAGTTGAGATGATGGCCTGCTGAGCCTCGACCAAGGTGGGTAGTTTGGAGTCATTGGCAGCCTGCGCGGCAACTAGCCCATCAATCCTGGTTTCAAGGGCAGAAAAGCGGTTCTCGAGAGCCGTACATCGTGCCATGAGGGTAGCAACAGACTTGCGGAGGGCCAGGTCTGGAGGTGAGGCAGGGCTGGTAGGAGGAGCAGACTGAGGAGGTGGTGGTGGTGGCGGTGGTGGAGGCGAAGCAATAGTAGTGACACGAGCCTGGACCTGACGTCGAGTACATCCATGCCACACGTTAACCCCTGGCTGAAGGCATCGTGGACACTTCCATCGAGACGTATCCTCAGGAGGTAAAGGCTCAGAGGTGGAGGCAGCAGGACGTGATGGTTCGCCCCTGACAGGACACGTCTTGGAATCATGGTCGGCTGCACACCATGCACACTTCGGCCTGGCAGAACAGTACCGGGAGATATGCCCCACACCCCAGCACCTGTAGCACCAAGGCTGGTCATTATGAAGTTTCCTCACCTCACACGGTGGAAGACAAGGGAGGAAATCAAAGGAAATCTCATTTGGAGGTGGATCGGGTTGACTCCAGAAAACAACAATACGGCCAATGGGGGAACCATCTTGGAAAAAACGACGGGCAAAGTACACACCAGGGTATCCCTTAGCAAGTTTCGGGTTAACATCAATAGGAAAACGGGTAAGGATGTAGCTGGGGAACTTACGAGGCCTCTCGGGTGAGTCTTCAAGAATGAGAGGCAGAGACAAAAATTCACCAGCCTTCACTCTATCAATGATATCCTGACGCTTCCTAGAGATGTAGACAAACCGGGAGGTGACAGCAGCCATCTTCACTTCAGCCAGTTCACGCTGCAGCTGGAAGGCCCTGTTGACATCAGACAACCAACGCAACTTTGTGTCCGTAGATGGGTTTCCAGAGAAGGAGAGCTTGACATAGGCATTTCTTGGGGCAAAAGCAGGAAGGTTGGACGAGGGCAAGGAGTTGGTATACAAGGAAGAAACACCACGTTGAGGCAGAGAAGGTACGTCATGCACAGCTGAAGCACCCTTGGCAGTCTTGGCAGCCGGAGGCAAACAGTCCACACCATCGGAATCCTGCAAGGAGTCGGACGAGGCATCAACGGGTTGCTTGGTAGAGGTTGAGGAGGTGGAAGGCTGCAACCTGAGCTGCGGAGTGACCGAGGAGAGGGGGGGAGGGTTGCGAGAAGGCAGCTCAGGCCAGTGATCCTTGATAGGAGACTCATCCTCCTCCGACATGGCCAAGTCGGCCTCCAGGCAGGAAGCCACATCCGAATCCGCGCTCTCCATCAGGCCAGGCAAGGCCTATATGGGAACCGAACAACTGAACACACACGAACACACGAACATACACACACAGAACCACAATAAAACAAATAAACCACAAACAACAATACCACAAACAGCAAAACCACAAAAAAACGAGATAGAAAATATAAACAACCCCTATAACACCACAGACACAACAACACACAAACAAGAACGTTGAAACAAGACAAACAACAACACAAACAACAACACAGGCAGAGCGCCAGGAACACGTCTTCACTCCAGGAAGGTTGGGGTGAGACTGACTCACTGCCTAACACACACACTATCTTACACACACACACTGCCTTGCACATACATTTTTTAATCACACACTGCTCTATTGACACACTGCCTAACACACACACACAGCCTTGCACGCACATTCTCTCACTGACACTTTGACATATTTACATACTTTTTCATTCAGACGTGAATCTGCAACTCAAGCATGCTTCACTTGTACCATACCTTAGTGTTCCTTACCCACACACTTTCACATCCTGTTGTCGTACCCACACACTGTCTCTCTAATACACTGGCTCACCCATACTCACTCACTCCTTGTCTCACTCATAATCGACACTACCCAATTACTGTCTAAAATAATATACTCTACGTCATCCACAACTAAATTAACATACCGGTACTCTGCATCGCCCACACTCTCCCTTTCCCACTACTTATACCTCCGTCCATAACTCACCCCACACCCTTCATAAATGGAATAACAAATGATGAGTCAGGAGGTGAGGTGGCCTGAGAGATGAGGTTTCGTAGGGTGAGTCAGGAGGCATTACTGTGTACATACCTCATGAAATTTATCAACAAAGCTGCTCTGTATATTTCTTAAGCAAAAATGAAATAAGCTCAAATTATTGTAACAAACATGCACTGTATAACCTAACATGTAAACACAAAATATAATTTTCTCAAAAACATATATTAATTGCACTGTGTTTTCACGTATTTGACTACAGTAGCAAACCAATATTTACATTTTGTACACAACCCTTTAAATCCACGTAATGTATGACAAAACTACAAACAAAATATTGCACACAACCATAAGTATCCAGCACTTGTACAACAAACAAATACTCATCACTGTAGCTCCAGGCACATGTGTACAGTACAATAAATGAAACTATCCATTTATACCCAACACTACACTTCCCAGCGAAATGAAATAACGTCCTGGGTGACGGAGGGATAATTATGACGGTAAAGTGAGTCCTCTGTCAGGGAGGAGTATTTTATGAGAGAGAGAGAGAGAGAGAGAGAGAGAGAGAGAGAGAGAGAGAGAGAGAGAGAGAGAGAGAGAGAGAGAGAGAGAGAGAGAGAGAGAGAGAGAGAGAGAGAGATGATGATGATGATGATGATGATGATGATGATGATTAAGATAAGGAGGAGGAGGAGGAGGGTGGAATGAAATATATATTGTGAAGCAGATCTAAGGGGAGTGATTATGTAAAATGTAAAATAAAAACCAGCCATCGTACTAATCCATCGACCATTCACCCCATCATCAGTGAAATTATTGTTTACTTATTTACTTCCACGGATTTAAAAACACATACACATTAACTCCTGAGTCATCGTATGCATCATAACAATCAATCGGCCATCCAATTAGTGGTACAAGTAATTCCTTCTTCATTTCCATGGTAGGTAGTGGGGTCAGGCATGTAGTAGGTGTCATCGTTAGCCATTATAACACTGTCCCATCATCAATGGTATACAAGTCCTTATTCACCTCAAGTATAAACAATCAGGAACCATTGTATGAAGTAGGGAGGTCAGCGTAACAAATCATCTTCCATTAGTGAAAGAAGTCCTTATTGACCTCCATAAACTCCTTCCGTTGTCTGTAGTATAGGATTCCAGGCCATCTCCCATTCTAGCTTATTGAGGGACAGAAGCTTTTCACTTTTGACATTCAGGTCTTTGGTAATGCATCTCTGTCTTCTTTTGCTGTTGGAGGTGGTGAGTTTCTTGTTAAGTAGGGGTTCTATGTTGTTGTGTTGGTGGTATCAGGCCTTGGCCTGGAAGTCACTGTAGGTAAGGTAAGGCAAATGAGAAGGTGATAGAGAAGTGAGACAGCAAGTACGAAGGAAATAGAATGCCATGAGGGCCAGTTGAAAATTTAACAGGGAGTGGCTGGGAAACCGAAAGGTCACCAAAACTCTTCAAGCACTGTACACAACATCGCAGGCAACACACTTACCACTGAATATGATGTGGCTGGTAGTCCACTGTTCGACTACCTCGAGTATGACTGATCAAAACTAATAGTGACTAAGCATGATTAACAGTGACTAACATTAACTGATAATGACTGAACACGTTTAACAATGAATGGGGCTGACACACATTGCTCCCCGGGACACTCACCCTGAAGATGAACTGGTTGGTGGTGTCCTGATCAACCACCGTGAGTGTAGCCAGCACCCGCCTCGCCTCCTGACGCTCGGGTACACTGAGGGACCATTCGGGACGTGAAAACCTGGGCGGCACATCGTTCACGTCCTCCACCTCCACCAACACCGTCCCAGTTCCTGCCAGTAGTGGAGGAGAGTTAGTGTTGATGGCGGGTTAGGATGAAAAGGAGTGGAATTGGGAAAGGTTATTAAGGTTAGCTAACTACATTAACTACCACAACACACTGCAGCTCCCCTCTAAAACACACATCACTACACCTCCCCTCTTCCTTATTCACAAAACAAACACATCTACAATAGCACAACACAATGTAGTAACTTTCCAAACCGGTACTCATCCTACAACCTTCCCACATTAGTAGCTCCCACCTGCGGTAATGAAAACAGCACATTATTATATTCTTTAATCTAACCCAACCCAACACTCACCCTTCAACCCGCCCCCGTCAGTAGCCACCACCTGGACGGCATAGCGCTGCGTCTTTTCCCGGTCTAGGCAGCAGAGGGCGGTGGTGATGAGACCGGTGTGAGTATCGATAGTGAGGATAGGGCTCCCGGAGGCCTCGTCCACCACGTTCTTTTCCAGGGAGTAGGTGAGACGCGCGTTGTGGCCTTCCCTGGGGTCGTCTGCGTCACTCGCCTCTGCTCTTATCACTGATGCACCTGCGAACACGTATATAGCAATGAGACACATTGTACCGGTGGTCTTATATACTTGCAATGTTATATGCAAGGTTAATCTACAACACAATGCATCCCTACATGTGCATACTAGCCAACCCGCCTGCTTCGCACAATTGACTGATCATGTAATTCATCCTACAAACCCCAATACATTTTTCAGGAATACCAACTGCCCGACTGCTGCTACAAAACACCTCTATCCTTGGCTCATAATTATGTGGGCAGCTACCAGCCACACAGAGGAGGGAAGCCGGAAGCTACGAGGGAATGTCTTCAATAATGTGGAACTCATACCTTGGTAGACACTGGACTGACTCGCTAAATGTACTACGAATATGTGTGCGTAGATGTACATATTATCCTGATCTTAAAATACAACTTAAAAACATTTCGTTTCTCTATCAACCAACTTTGGTAATATAAATCTACAAGTCAATTATTGTGTCCCTTGTTTTCCACACAACGGAATATAGTAATAGGAATATGCTCCGAACTCTTTCCTTAGGATACTTCAATAGTAACTAAAACGATCTCATCACAAGAAATAATCTTTACAACCGTTCCACATGTATATCACTGAGATACAAGTTGACAGAGGTAAAACAAATGAAACCTGCTGACATCTACCGTATATGACTGACAGCTGCTAATATGTGTTTATTTAACAGCGAGGAACACTAGCACAAACGTGTAAATGGCTGGGACACCTACTGACACGTCTACTATTTATGACTGAGATACCTGTTGACTTATATGTATCACTGAAACACTTATTACCACGTTTACATCTCTTGAAAAACCAGCTGTCCTTATCTATAATATTAATGGCAAACCGTCTCTGTTTGTCCGCTTATAACTCCAAAACGGTTACACCTACATCCAAAACCCATATATATTCTGAATCACCATCAACAGGCGAAGGTTTTGGTATGACGTGACATGATGTAACTCGACGTAAAAATTACGTCATTTACTATAAATCCGCTAAAAAAAACGGTTACACTCCCAAAACTATATAATCTGAATCAGCACCACCGACAAAGATTTTTATGACGTAACATGACGTAACTTGACGTAAAAATTACGTTAAAATGTCAAATACTCTATTTATCGGTTAAAATCATAAAGAAGAGTTCGAACGGAAATTCTCCGTTCGAGCTGCTAAAATCTCTAGCCAAATGTACAGCTCGAACAGAAGCTCGAGCGGATATTTTCTGTTCGAGCCGCTAAAAACGCACGCCAAATGTACAGCTCGAACGGAAATTTTCCGTTCGAGCTGAAGAAGGCAAAAAGGCTATTTGGAAATTCAGTCAGTCTCGGGTCTTCAAGCTGAAAAGACATATATAAAGTAGAGTTTTGTTTGTTTGTCTGTGGGTGTGTGTGTCTGTCTGTCCGGCTATGGCCGCGAATACTGCTGGACGGAATGGTCTGAAACTTGGTACAAAGGGGTATTGTTACCCGAAGAAGAACATGGGTTTGGTATTGTGCTCAAACGTCATCTTCAATGAGTAAATGAGCATAATGAGCAAAATGCTCTTAAACCTACTTAAATGAGCCCAATTATTCCATCAGACACCACATTTCAGTTTAAGCGGCTGCAGTTCCCTGTTCGAGTCAGCTTTGCAATGAACATCAACAAAGCACAGGATTAGTCGCTTAAAACTGCAGGTCTGAGTTTGGAATCGGCATGCTTATCCCACGGCCAACTCTATGTCGGCTGTTCAAGAGTCGGATCGCCACAACACATTTACTTCCATGCGCCAGAGGGTAAAACAACGAACATCGTCTACCCGGAAGTATTAACACCGTAATCAGAGGTAAGTGCAAACTTCGAATATGAGGAAACCAAGAACTGTGATTTATGTTGACAATATGCAAGTCAACGGACGTGAATTTTATTTGTATGAATAGTGTACTCTTTATTATTTCATTTTTCTAATTGCAATGTCAACTGAATGTTATTGGAACTTTTATAAAAAGAGAGTATATTGTTTTTGATAATTATTTCATGTATTAATACTTGACATCAGTTTTATGTAAACCCGAGCGAAGCCGGGTACCCCAGCTAGTTGGAAATATAATGTGGGAGTACCTTGAGGTGTGTCCTCAGAGATGGCGGCGTAGAGGGTGGGCTGGGGGAAGTAGGGGGCGTTATCGTTGACATCCTTGAGGTTGACCAGGACGTCTGTGTGGCCGTCATGCTCACCGTCCGTAGCCGAAACACGCAGCCGCCAGTGTGCTCGTCCGTTTGGTGGGTCACGGTCCAACGGCTGAGAGGAGGAGGAAGGAGAGGAGAGGAATTGTATTGCTACTGACGCCTCCAAATAATGCTATAAAACAGATACCTCACTCACACACTGAGGTAGTCTGTTTTAAAATACAGTGTGGAGAAATCAGTGCATAAAAATTCATAGGCACCACATTTTTCTCTGTAACTCTTCCTTCGAGAAAAAGCAAAACAGTCTCATTCATTCTTTCATTCTCTGGGGGCCAGCTTGTGGGAACCCTCTGTTGTGGGAGAAATGGATGGCTGCTGGATCCTCCAAACTATGGCAGGGACAGGCTTGTTCCTCATTACTTGTATAGAGGTTCCGTTTCGTAGTATAGTTTGGAGGAAGCATAAGCCCTCCCGCAACAGCAGAATAGGTCAACCATATTTGTTTTACAACATATATCCTGCAAAACATTCCACTATTTACCTCAGCTGTACGCATATTCATTTCAGTATTTTCGGTTCAATTTCCCTGCTTGCCTACCAGTGCCTCTGATTCTGTATGATATTATTATTATTAAAAAAGACCAGAGACAGAAAATTGGGAGAGAATGCAAGCATTCTATGAATCCTAGGACCCAACGCCATAAATCCAACATAACGAAAAGAAGATAGCGTAGATAAAGAAAGATGAGCAATTAGCTCAATAAAAACAGCGCGGCAATACGTAAGCAAACCCAAGATCTAATTAATACACTTTTATATATACATATTAGATCTTGAGCAAACCTATGGCTGATGTGTTTGGAGAAAATGAAATGGATTTTAATTAACCACCTCGCCGAGGGCCTTATCTACCGTGGCAGCTCTTGTCTTGCGGGCCTTACTCCTGCACTCACGGTCACTATGTACACAAGACATTTGATGGCTAATAGCTTGTAAAACACTCATGCTACATAAATAAAGGTTACAGGATATTGAAGTACAAACATTTAGCTGTCTCCTGATGTGCTTGTGAAGACTAAATGGACATCTGTAGGATGGGTAGCCAGCTCAGAATGACATCAACTCAATATTCACTTTTACACTCTATTTACAAATCTAAGTAAGTTTTCACACTCTAATATCATTTTAAAACATGTCAGAATCACATTTTTCAACACATCAATTTGAATATATTGTCACTGTCGTTTTTACATACATTTATGGTAATTACAGGAAAAACAAAGCTCTGAAAATACATCCTTCCACCTTCACTGCTAGTTCAACACTGACAGGAGGTGGGTGGCTGAACTATGGCTACTCCCTACCATCCCAAAATTAGTGTTGCCACCCAAACCAACTATGTTATGGGGCGCGCATTTTTAAAAACTGCTTTGACAAGAATTCTCGTCACCCGCGGTCCTCCACACTTGATGTTGATAACGCTCGTCACCCCAGTTTAAGGGATAACCACTGGACTCCTGCAGTGCTTTCATTCCGCCTTGAGAAATCGTGTGATGGTAGGCTGGTGTGTTTTCCGAATTCCCAAAACACAGTCTCATTCTCCACACCCAAACACATGGCTTTCACTCCTATGCTCTCACTCCCATGCTCATATTTGTCTCTTACACTCAGTCGTATTTTGTCCTCCAAATCCCCATATTCCTTCCACACGGCCACACACATACTCCGACCCCACCCCTTCTCTCAACGCCCACACTTACTCATTCCCACTATTTCCCCGCACTCCTCCTCGCCTCCACATGTCCGCCACGCTCCACATTCGTCTCCTGCACGCCCTCCTACACCCCTGGGTCACTTTATCTGCCTCATGCCCTTACTGTCTTGGGGATCAATCTTATTTGCAGTCATATGGAGACTCCTGCTGCCCTGCCTTGCCTTCCTTCCATGGTTTCCACTCCTTTTCTCCCTGGACAACTCTCCATTTCTCTTTACCTTCTTTCTCGCTTTTCCTTCTTGCTTTCTGTCTGTTTTGTATGTGTATTTGTGTGACTGTCAGTTTGTCTTTGTATGTCTGTAATGCAGCCAGTCTGTATCTAGTCACTCTCCCTCTCTCTTTTTCTTTCGTTCTTCCTCTCTTCCTAGTGTGTGTGTGTGTGTGTGTGTGTGTGTTGTCTGCTTGAACCACGGCTGCAGAGGACAAAATGAAATATTAGAAAAATAATGGGAAGGTAAAAAGAGAGACAGGGAGAGAAATGAGAAAAGTGGAGAGAGGGTCATGCTGCACATCTCTCCTGTTGTATTGTCTGGGTGATGTCAGGAGGTATTTATCCTAGTCGTATAATCTCATTTAATTAAACTGGTGGACTAGTGCCTACCTAACGTCTTGCCGATTTATTTATGCCTATGGGAAAGATTGAAATAGAGAGATAGATGGAGATAGATAGATAGATAGATAGATAGTGGTTGCAGTTTAGTTATAATACTTTATTAATCAATGTCAGAGAGAGAGAGAGAGAGAGAGAGAGAGAGAGAGAGAGAGAGAGAGAGAGAGAGAGAGAGAGAGAGAGAGAGAGAAATAAGCAAGCAATGGAAGGAAAGAGGCAAAAGAGAGAGTGACAATAGCAGCAATATAGTGTGAATGGAGGAAGCCATCTCAGGAAAGGAGGAAGAGGATGGAAGAGAAGAATAGAGGAAATGAGGAGGTAGAGAAACGACCTGGCGAGCAAGGAGGAAAGGAAAAGTCGGTTTGAGTATTGCAAAATTTGGCAAGAAGGAAAGTATGAAGTTTAAGTCTTCATGAATAGGAGGTGGGAATGACAAAGTAAACACATAGAGCGAGAATGGAAATGAGAAAAGCGAAGGAGTAAAGGTGTAAACTGGAAGGATACCGTTAATAGAAAAAAACTACTGGATTAGTAGCAGTTAGAACAGAGGGAGAGTTAGCCTAGGCTTAGGGAGAACGGCTGGATTAGGTAATCTAGAGAGAGAGGTAGGGTTAGCGTCTGAGAAGGAACTTGATATATATATATATATATATATATATATATATATATATATATATATATATATATATATATATATATATATATATATATATATATATATATATATATATATATATATATATATATATATATATATATATATATATATATATTCCTGCTAACATTGGTCACAGGCTTCAGGACCTCTCGGTTATCAGCATAGATATAATTCCCATGATTAACTTCCTTTGCCTCCATCAGTAGTTGTTTCTCTGCCTCTTACTCCTCCTCCTTTTAGCCATAAACTGCCGAGGTCCCTCAGGATACTCGTTATGAATAGAGACGGTTTGCATCACCCCATTTGTTCATTCCACGCTGTCCTTAATTAAATACCTGGAGGTTATATCTCGAGACTCCAGGGAGCATCTGTTTCATCACTTTAGCTGTCGCCTTCCGTTATCGCCATCTTTAGTTGCTTGAACTTTATCATCTCTGATGCCGATCCTTTATGTATTCTCTCACTCATCAACCCTCTCCTTAACCCAACCAATCACACACCCACTATCTCATACATTCATCCACCTAACCACCAACTAATCTATCCATTCACTCATTCATTATCTTTCTCACCTTTGCAACCATCCAGCAACTGTTACCTCACTTACTTACCAAAAAATAAATTCATCCACCCCATCTCTCACCAACCAACTCTCAAACAAGCCCATTCACTTATTCTCTTTCCCACCCACTCACCCAATCACTTACTCACAAGCTTTTTTTCTCATAGGTACACTCACTCATCCACAACCCCAACTCACTCTAAGGACAAGGACGGCGCCTGTGGTAGGGTGGACGGCGAAGGCACTGCTATTATCGCTGGTAACGCCATCCCCAGATATGGTGTAGTTCAGGTGGCCGTGTTGTCCACCATCTGCGTCTCTCGCTTTTACCTGACGGGACAACCAGGGGTACTTTGATAGGGTAATATTGACAGGGACACATTAGAAAAACACAGATGGGACAAAGGTAATGAATGTGCTTTGGACAGGAACACTAGAAACAATTATTGATAGTACACACCAAAAGGTTATTTTAAGGGGACACTTAGTGGAAAGACGCACATTAGGAAAACGTATTGAGTGTAATATTGAGAAGACACTTGACCGAAAGCATTGACATACTGATATACGGACAGATTGCAGCTTAATATAAGTATATACCTATGTTATACAGTTGGCATATATATTGAGGGAAATGAGAACCAAATTCTAGAAGCCAGCTTTATGTCCTCCCAAGTGAAATAGAGTAAGAAAGGTCCATCATCATGACAAATTTCCTTCAAGATGTCTAGATATACTGCGTTTGAAAGAGTATAAGATGCTTCACGCTCTTACTGTATGTCTATCGTTATTGTGGTGGTGGTGTTGGTGTTGTACTGACCGTGATGATGGGTTTGGGTAGGTGTCGGTCGTCCTCCTCGGTAATCTGAGTCTCGTGTAGGTCCCTGGGGAAGACTGGTATGTGCTCGTTCACGTCCTCCAACTCCACCACCACCCTCGTTTCGCTCGCTGCCTCTCCCACCCTCGCCTCCACCACCACCACGTACTGACGGAGAGAAAGGCGAAAAACACAAGAGTCGTGGAATGGAAAACTGCTCAGTAGGATACCTGGGAGAAGAAAATTGGTTAGCGGATGTTGTTTTTCCTGAGAAGAATGATGTCCGGTTTAGTGTTCATATTCACATTGAGGATGGAAGCGATAATTTAATGGTTCTCTTCTTCTTTTGAAATCGAGTATTATTTTAGCCATTGTTTTTCTCCCGAGTGTTGCTATAAGATACAAGTCAAAGGCAGGCAGGAGAACAGGATAAGTTAAATATGAATAAAGTTCATTACGGCAAATCTCTTCGTACTGACAAGAAAGAGAGCAAGATTTGGCCCTCCTTCTCGTACTACGTGTCACCATAACATCCCGTAGTACGCTAGTTAGAGAGCAAATTTTAGGCTGTGTTCTTGAAATGCAGTTAATGTCATTAGATGTTTTGACACTGGATGGTATGTGTTTGAAAATACTTTAGTTGATAATATTATAGTCGCATTGCTACTGCATCATAGTACTGCAATACATTTACCAAGTTAGAAAACATCAATAATCTTTCATATCTAAACTTTTTCCTCCAAAACCACCACTGCCCACTATTCAGGGGCAACACAAGACAAGACAGCTAGATATGACTGAAAGTTATCTATGGCTTGTTCACTGCAGGATTTATATTCTACACTCGAGGGATTATACGCACGAGGTCATTACCCATACTGGCTTACGGAGGGTTGGGAAGGGATGGTTGTATATACTGTAGAAGAGGTTTGACTGGTTTACAGGGGATGGTTTATTCACTCAGAGGAATTGCATTTGCTGTTAAGCTTATATCAAAGTATTTTAATTTTCAGATGGCTAGAGAAGGTTTCATGGCAATAATAATAATCATCTTCCTGCTGAAATGCATGATAAAATTCACAAAACGGGACCAAATATCATCAAATGTTTCATAGAAACACACACACACACACACACACACACATATACTGTATATTATATCGCAAGGAAAATAATTAAATAGAAGCACCAACCTTTCGTCTAATTCTCAAGACGTCTTCAGGGTAACACCAAGGTCTTTTTTTAAATCTTGGGTAACATAAGAGCAAGGACACAGACCGAGTGCTTACATCCTACCCTAGACCTCGCTAGGTCTAGCGAGCTAGCGAGCAAGCGAACTAGAAAGTTGTCAGATAGTGATTGAATTAAAATATCACTCGGTGAATTTATTTCTATTTTTTAAAGAATCATTATTTTTAGCTTGTTAATTTTAACTATCTTACATAATTATATGAATGAAAAACATTATAAGAAACAACTCCAAGAAACAACAATTATACAAAGGAAACACCGTACTACTACAAAACTGAATTAGCCTACAAGGAGAGGGAGATAAGAGTTCAACCCACCTGCTAACACAAAGCATGTCCTACCAAAGGGAAGGACGGTCAAAGAGGGTAGGTCAGGTGAGAACATAAGAACATAAGAATTTAGGAAACTGCAGAAGGCCTGTTGGCCCAGTTCTTGGCAGATTCACCCCCCCCTCCAGAGAGAACTGCCTTGTCGTGGTGGGGGGGCTTGCGTGTTTCTGAGACCTGACGAGCTAAAAAAGAGGGGGCTCTGGCCCCTGCTGTGCCCGATTTCGGGGAGAGAGGGCTTCCCATGCTATAACAGTCACCAGTGAGAGACCAGACTAAATGGTTCCCATGCAATAGGCTGCCAGTGCGAGCCAACAGTGCTGCTCGCCAGAAGGACTGCCCTATTATATATTGCTAATTACCATATATTGTGAATGATTTGAAGGAATTTTAATCCCTTCCAACATATGTCACGAAAGATTCTCCTGTGGACAAATGCAAAGCTACTGATTTCTATAAGCTGTGCCCGAAAGCAAGTTCACCTTTTTTGTAGCATAGTTTGGATGAATTGACAGCCCTCCAGTTAGACCACAGTGGGTTATCTTTTTCTATTTTTTTTCATGTATAGTTTGGAGGATATATTTGCTTTTCAATTCTCCGACAACTGATAATCCTGTTAATTCACTGCGTTTATAATGGCCAGAAGAATTATATCACTGGGAGCGTCGTGACAGTGCAAGTGGTAAAGGGAAATTAAATCAGGAGAGCCACATTACTGAGAGTCAAGCCGGACGCTGGGAGAGAATTTAAGGGGAAATTTGTATTGGTTTTCCAGTTGGAGGAATACTAACTCCTCCTCCAAGCGATGACAGATAACAAACTAGTCCCTCAATGTTCTTGTTGTGTGTAGGAATCAGTAGCCCTCTAATTAACTAAATGCATAACGTCTCCTTAATAGCAGTTGAAAGAGGGGTTTTCTTTTGGGCGAATAGGAGTAGGAACAATATATGCCAAGAATTGCCTGAATCCACTTTTATAGAAAGGGTGTGGATGTAAGTTTCAAAGAGGAGAGGGTTTTTAGAGAACTTTGAAAGGGCTCATAGGCGTGAACACAAATACTTAACAGGTTGTGGTTGTGGGAAGGAGAAGGATGTATGGGGGTGGGGCGGGGAAGTGTATGGGGAATGGGAACTGTGTTAAAGGATCCAGAGCGTGTGTTGGGGTGAGGAAGGACGGCAGGGAAGGGAATTAATGGCGTGTATGTTGGGGTTGGGGCCCATTTTGATGAATGGTTTCGAGAAAAGGGTCTGAAAGCTGTACCGATTTTTGTAAGGATTGCCTAAGGAAATGCATGGTCTACTTATTCGTCAAGATAGACAGACCGACCTCACCATCTCTCATGATAGTTGCTGACACCATTTACACTACTACACTTTCATTAAAATATTCCCCGTAAAGGGAGTATTACCTGTGGTGATGTGGGCAGTACCATAAAGATTATAGCACCCATTTAGCCCCAGCCACTCCTTTCAGTTTTTCAATTGTCCCTCCGTTCTTTCTTTTTCCATCTTACTTGCTGCCCCACCTCACTTTCACCTTATCTCTTGTCACAGGCCTAGGTCATTCAGGCTTAGGGCAGTCTTACTTCATTCTCAGTCAGTCGTTCCATTAAATTTTTACACACACACACACACACACACACACACACACACACACACACACACACACACACACACACACACACACACACACACACACACACGACTTTAATAAAAAAAAAATTGCATAAATAAGATCCCTTAATATATGACCACACAAAACTTACCTCGATAACACACACAAAAACACACACACACATGAATAGCATTACAACAAACACATAAAGAGTAATCCGGTACAAAGTTGAGAAAGACAGATTCACTAAGCGACAACCAGAACTCTGTGTGTGTGTGTGTGTGTGTGTGTGTGTGTCCAATCTTTTTACACTCCTGGCTCGGGTAGTGAGAGTGGTGACAGCATGGACGTGGGCTGGATGACACTATACCGGTGGTAGTATAGTAGTGGCCGAGTAAAGGAGACACATAATAATTTTTATTTCCCACTTGGTGATCCAAAATCGTTTATTTGATACATGAGCCGTACTGCATAGTGTCGGTTAAGGGGGTGCGGGAATAGGGGGACAGGCTTGGGGAGGGGGGGGAGGGGTTGGGGGGTGCGGGAATAGGGGGACAGGCTTGGGGTGGGTAGAAAGCCTGTCCCCTACTCCCGCACCCCCCTAACCCCCCCCCCCAAGCCTGTCCCCCTATTCCTGCACCCCCCTAAACCTCCCCCCCAAGCCTGTCCCCTACTCCTGCACCCCCCTAAACACCCCCCCCAAGCCTGTCCCCCTAATCCTGCACCCCCCTAAACCCGCCCCCCCAAACCTGTTCCCCTATTCCCGCACCCCCTTAAGTAAGCTTGCCTCATTTGGCTCACTGTGATTTCGCTGGCTACTCAAAACAAACATTATAAACTTGAACACGCTTATACTTTATATTTACAAAAACGTAGCCAGCGAGATCACAGTGACTGGGAGCAAACAAGGTCCTTAGTAGACAGTAATGAGCAAATGCCACATCTACGATTTTTATTATCAGTTGGAGTAAAACCAAATATAGTGTAGTGGTGTACAGTCATGGTCAATAGTCCTGCAACACCTTCCAATGAGATGGCTTCGAAAAATGATCCGAAACTATAGTTGTTGGTCTCTGCAATATTGGTTCATAAGATTCACTCAAATGGCTCGCTTTTATTCACCAGGTTGCAGGACTTTTGACCATGACTATACACAGTGATGGCAAGACAATGGTGGCAAAGAGTAGTGATGGAAAAGTGATAGTTGGATAGTGATGGATGGATAGTGTTTAAAATGGTCTCAGATTTGTGATAGGTTAAGGGGAGATTCTTTTGTTGGTGAAGTGGAAGGTCTGTGATTCCTCCTAACTATGCCAAGAAACAGATTCCCTATTAGTAACATTAAGGTTGTCTGTTTCCTGGCATATTGTGGAGGAATCAGTAGGCCACCAAGTTACCAACATGAGATTCTCCCCTTAAACAGTACAAACATAGTGGAAGGGGTGTATCGATAATAATCATTCTAGAGTTATTGTTGCGAGAGAATCCAATGCGCCATTTACTGTACTAAATTCCATGGCATAATCCCTTCGATATAATTAATGACAGCGTTAATTACGGGATTCGAGCCTTTATACAAGAGCGACGAGCATATATCTAATTAACCCTCTGCCGCACAGCTAACTCACAGCTGCGTCATATATATTATTTTATTGTGTTTATTTCAATCATATGTTGATTCTTGTATATATATATATATATAGATATATATATAACTCCTTAGTTCGGGATAACATAACTAATGAGTGGTAGGTGTAATATTACCCCGAATACAGACTCTAAACTTTAGGAAATCAAATTGAACCGGAGGGAAGATTGTCAACTCTACCGGGGAACAAGACCCTTGCGAGTGCATCTGCCTTGTTACTGGGAATGAGTGTGATGCCATGCTGACTTACCTGCTGCTTGTCCTCATAATCAAGTGGTGAGGTGAGAGCCAGAAGTCCACTGGATGGGTTCACCTGGAAGACACCACCCTCGCTCCCTTCCTTAATGCGGTACTCTACCGACGACCCTGAAACAAACGAACAACTGGATTAAAGGCATCATCACACACAAACGGACAGACAGACTTGACCCAAACATTTACCTTACTAGCTAATGCGGGTTAAAATAATAATAATAATAATAATAATAATAATAATAATAATAATAATAATAATAATAATAATAATAATAATAATAATAATAATAATAATAATAATAATAATAACAACAATGACAATAATAATAATTATTGTGATAACAATAGTAGTAACATTATCCATGGTTAGGACATGATTTACAGAATTGACTGAGAACGCCGAATCACACACTTTCAACTGGCAGATTGGACTTGAACATCGTCTCGGTAGGTAAAAAAAAAAACATAATGTGCTTGTTCGTGCAACTGAAATTGACTAACCCTTACAGCTGAATTTGGCTTGTCTCCGCACCTAAAATTGACCTGTCATATTATATTTTATATCTTGTTACCATTGCTTTTAGTATCTGGCTAGCATAGTGGTAGTTTCTGTGGTCCAGCGTTCGGTCCTAGCTAGAGACACTGTAAAAATCTTTCACTGATGCCAGAGGTAACTACCCCTGTGAACAGGGGGTGGGGGGTTTAAGTAGGCTGTCTGCGGTCTTCCTGCTTATGCAGCCATAGGTGACTCAAAGCCTCACGTGGGTGGAGAGGTCTGTTGGCCACTCATCATCTGTGTGTGAGGTGTGCTATAACTCTAGTGTGTGCTTCACTCTGTCCCATTGACTTCCACTTATTGGTAGCCTTTACATAAAAAAATCAATATTCTTTATTAAAGGGGTCATCTGTTTTCGGTGAATTGCGAGGGATGGAGCTACTGATTCCTCCAAACAATTCCTAAAAAAAGATCTACACGTATTCCTGTGCAGCACACTATTTTACTTATTGTATAATTTGGAGGAATCAAAAGCCCTTCAATTTACCTACAACAGAACTGATGATCCCCGTAATCCCCTAAGCTATCTCGGAACGCAGGTATACCATTATAGACCCTCGTCGTGGCTAGAATTTTAACCTTGAAAACTCAAGTGACTCCTTGTGTTCACGAAAACTATCACTACTAACCTTCTCTTTCTCCCCACAGTGTACACATGCACCATAAACTTTCTTCCCTCTGGCTTCAATGTGTCAGCAAATAAACGAAACGGTTGCACGAATAAACACTCCATTGCATATAAATGAACATGATGTTTGTTTCCCTCTTTTTGGAGAGAAATAATAATAATATCTGTGGGGTCACGTGAACATCAGGGTGGGTTGAATTAGACTAGGCCAAGTCTCATGAGGATAATACAACATGAGAGCAAACATCTGGGGAAGATAACTGGGAGCTTGTTTACCAGTTAACATGAGAGATTTGACGGTGAATCACAGGGCGCCCAGGCAACATAACATGATGAAGGTATAGAGTACCATCAACATGAGGTGTGTATGTGTAAGCTAGATGTATGCATAAAGGTAGATTGTAGATAGATAGATAGGTCGACACAGACACACTATTAAAGAGAGAGAGAGAGAGAGAGAGAGAGAGAGAGAGAGAGAGAGAGAGAGAGAGAGAGAGAGAGAGAGAGAGAGAGCTGGGGGGACCATGTAAGCTCTGGGTTTTACAGCTGAGCGTAATGTACCTTCCCTCCCAACCACACACACAACCAAACAAATGGTTTCATCCTTCTGGCTAACAGCGAGATTATAACATTCATCACACATATTCATTACACAACCACATGCATCTATTACAGTATTTTTGGTGTCGAGGGCGGCCGGCTTTCTTCCATCGTATCACAACTGTTGGTCCATGGATTATCTTTTGAGTCTGGTTGTATGTCTCTCGCTCTCCCTCCACCCTCTTTTTCACAATTATAATCATTTATCTATCTATCTCTATCTTTATCTCTCTCTATGTATCTATATTTGTTTATTTTTATTTATAGTTATCAATCAATATATTTCTTTTATCTATCAGTCTATTTATCACTATCTCTATACATCTGTCTATCTATCTAACTATCGATCTAAATCGAAGACTACCTCTTTCCCTCACTACCTAATCACGCAATCTAAATGTAGATGTTACCTTCCCCAAATCGGGTATTAGGGAGAAGAAGTTAGGAAGTGATGTGGCAAACACGAGAAGAGAGGAGGAGAGTAAAGAGTCACGTGGCAGGCAGCTAATTTAACTGGTGTTTGCCATCAGTCTGTGAGGAAATGGGTTTCTCGATTTCGTCTGGGTGGCTGTAGCGACATTCCT
The DNA here is from genome assembly GCA_033782935.1 of Petrolisthes cinctipes. Taxonomy (NCBI): domain Eukaryota; kingdom Metazoa; phylum Arthropoda; class Malacostraca; order Decapoda; family Porcellanidae; genus Petrolisthes; species Petrolisthes cinctipes. Next base: position 54,744 of record JAWQEG010001494.1, read on the forward strand.
ACCCACAAAACTTTCTACTCTTCCCTTCCCAGACGCTTGAGAGAAGTTAAAAAGCGTTATTATACATACTTTTTACTGCTGTTCCACTTGTGAAAACATTTTGCCTATGGCACCCAGTTTCGAGATCGAAAACTATGGCTGCGCCTAGGCAACTGTGACAGTAATGTTAACTACCCTCTACTCAGGAAAGATACCACGTCATCCACAAACTTTTGAATTATTTCCCTCGCTAAGATAGTGGGATTTTTTATTCGCCAAAAGTTTGTACCGTACTGGACTACTTGGCACAGACTTTTGTCGAGCACCATACTTTATAGGAAGGCAGGTGATGGAAGTACGAGAGTCAGGTGGCAGGCAGGGGATGAGTAGTCATAGAACTCCATCCAGCCTGACCTCTCCATCACGACCCGCCCTTTGTGGTCTCAGGAATCAACAACCCTCATGGATGTCGATAGAGATTAAATTAGAATGTGACGAGATTGATGAGCGTTGGTTGTGGAGGAGTGTTGGTGGGGTGGGATGATGAATGAGGATGGTGATTGTGATGATGGTGGTGAGAAATAAAGGTCTAGTGATTGTAATGATGGGAGTTTGGATTTCATGGGGGTAGTGATTGTGATGGTGGTTGTGTAGGGGTTGTGGTGGTACATTGGCGGTAGTAATGTTGTGATAGAGTGAAGGCAGAGACGATTATAGTGTATACGGTGACAGCTAAGTCAGGGTAGGAACGAAATGTGAAGCCTAACAGAGAGTGGTCGGTGGTCAAGTAGGTAGGCGCCTGTTAGAGTGAAGTCAAGGAGAAAAAAAAACAGATTTTATACAGTACCTGTGAGTGATGAGTGGAAATTGTTCGGATAAACAGTGTGAAAGCAGAGAGAGAGAGAGAGAGAGAGAGAGAGAGAGAGAGAGAGAGAGAGAGAGAGAGAGAGAGAGACAGAGACAGAGAGAAGGCAGGAAGGAAGAAAATAGTGAAGTCAGAGAGGGTATGCAGTATTAGAGAATGACGTCAGTATAGGTACAATATGTGAAACTAAACAGGGAATGAAAACGAACCAAGGAGTGGGATGGAGGGTGAAATTGTCAACAGGATCCCTCTTTGACAATCTCGCTCTCGAAACTTCACATCAATATAAATTAATCTTCGTATATAAATAATTAGTTCTATGTCCTGACTATATCACAGATTCATCAAAAAGAAATTCACTTCCTTATAACTACTAAAATACCACCGAGATACAAAGTTCTTAAATATGGAGAGTAGCACAGTTTTTGAATTCAGATCCTGAGAGAGTGATGACACAGGGAGAACAATGAAGGAACAACTAAAATATTCAAATAAAGGGAAAATAGAAGATTGAATACATGGAGAATGGAAGAAAATACAAGGAGAGGGGATAACCGAAAGAGAACACACACACACACACACAAACACACTGTATAAGAACATGTGATAATACAGAGAGAATGAAACGAGGGAGAAAATGATTGTGTGGAAAATCGGGTTGAAAGAAGTATAATGGCGTGAAGATATATAGGGAAGGAAGAGTAATCGAGCAGTGTGTGTGTGTGTGTGTGTGTGTGTGTGTGTGGAAATAGTATGTGTGTATAGAAGTAGTGTGTGTGTGTGTGTGGAAGTAGTATGTGTGTGTGTGGAAGTAGTATGTGTGTGTGGAAGTAGTATGTGTGTGTGGTAGTAGCATGTGTGTGTGGAAGTAGTATGTGTGTGTGGAAGTAGTATGTGTGTGTGTGGAAGTAGTGTGTGTGTGTAGAAGTAGTGTGTGTGTGTGGAAGTAGTGTGTGTGTGTGGAAGTAGTATGTGTGTATAGAAGTAGTGTGTGTGTGTGTGTGTGTGTGTGTGTGTGTGTGTGTGTGTGTGTGTCTTGTTTGTATGTGTGTGGCTTGTTTGTGTGTGTGTGTGGCTTGTTTGTGTGTGTGTGTGTGTGTGAGAGAGAGAGAGAGAGAGACAGACAGACAGAGAGACAGAAAGACACAGAGACAGAGACAGAGACAGAGACAGAGACAGAGACAGAGATTGACGACAAATGAACAGTTTAGAATAGAGTGGGATGAGAATGAGAGGGAGAGGGCAGCAACAGATGAAAGAGGAGAAGGAACTAGGGGAGAGAAAGAGAAAGGAGTAATGGTCAATAAAGGGGGAAGCAGATAGACGATTAAGGAAGGAAAAGGAAAGTTAAAAAATGAAGTATGCAAGACTTAAAGATTAAAAACAGAGATGAAAGAAAATTGAAAGGACAGGCGTAGGCGTTGTATGTTCGATTGGCCACAGAAATTCTTACACAGGCTACAGGATAATATTGTGGAAGTACTGCAATAAATGGTCTACCAAGTGACTCGGTGATTGCAAAACAACAAACTTAAGACTAATGTTGTATTCCATTTACGTATAATCTTACATTTTCTATTTATTGTAAAGTCTCGAAAATATCAGTGTGTGTACCAATTCTAACCTTTATTTCCTGGCTAATATCTAAAGGACAATAATCAGTATCCAACTACTGGGGTGAATAATAGACAGTGCCTTTGTTTAGTAGATAAAATGTAATATAATGAAGCAGATATTCTAATAAATTATTGTTTGAAATCTATTTTCAACTACTCACCCTCATTTGTCTTACCCTCTTCCCCCTCACCATCATCTTCACTCTCCTTTATCCACTTAATTAATATATTGTTGATTCGCCACCATATCAACGGTATATCCTAATATATTCCGTCGTGTGCATACCTCTTGGCACTCTCGTCTCCCCTACCCCATCATTCGTTTCCCACCTCCAACCAGCCACGCCATGATTGCTACTTCCTCACCTTCCCACATTTCTCCCCTCCTTACCCACCCACATCCCTCCTTCCCTCGCTACACCTGCAACTGTTACCAGAGCAACTGAGGCCCAAACCAAGTCGCTGGTGGATGGGGTGTTGTCGTTTGATCTGTCCGGAGGTGTTCTTATGTTGTCCCCTCTCCCTCCCTCCTTTCCACTTCAATTCCTTGTAGTGCTGTGAGTGTGTGGGTATCTGTATACTTGCATGTGTATGGGAATATACAAATTTAATATATGCCATACTAATTCTGTTTTCAGTACGTGTATGTATATAGTGTGTAAGTAAGGGGTGGTGAGGGCTAATTGTGGCCGTCAGCAAAGGTGTGGTTAAGAGGTGTAAGTGAGCGAGGCATGTATTGTTAGAGAGCTGGGACAACTAGAGAGAGGGGGAGTGAGGTTAGGGAGAGTTCTGGGTGAAAAATGTAGGGTAAGGGAATTAATTGGAAGGGGAGCGCTGCGATGGTTTTGATGAAGGATGCTGGTGAATAAAGAGATTATAGATAAGGAAGGAATGTATTGGAGGTATTTAGGGAGAACTAGGGTGAGGCAAGGTGTATAAGGTAGGGAGATGTGAGGCGAGGGAGATAATTATGCGAGAGAAATTGGGTGATGAGAAGTAAACACTTGGGAAAGATTTGTGATGCCAAGAAGGTAGTTTGAGGAGGGAGTTCCTCATAAATACCCTCGCCCCTGTACCACTGCTCTCTTCGCCTCCTTATTCGCTTCTTTCGTTCCTCTGTGTCACTACCACTACCACCACTTTATTCTAATAAATAGTGAAGATTATGATGATGTTGATGATGATGCCTATACCGATGCCGACCATGTACTGAGTCTCCTACCTGGTGGTGTGAGGGTAGCAGCCAGTTGAAGAAGACGTGGATTCCTCGTGTTTTCCCTCACCGCCACCCGGTACTCAGTCCTTGGGAACTCTACCGGACCACTACCCACCAGCTGAGTCACTGTAAGGAGAAGAGAAGGGCAGAGTGTTAGTGTTATACTGAAGGTAAGAGGAGCTGGGTTGTGGGGTGGGTTGCGTATGGTGGGGTGGAGTGGGGCTGACTACAGTATGTTGTGGGTTGTGTATGGTGGATTGTCTGCTGGGGTTGGTGGGTGGGATAGACTATGTTTGGGTTCCTTGATGGATTGTAAACTGGGTTGTTTCAGGTGCATGAGACGTGGGTGCTGCTTTGGATTGTTGAATGTTCAGTGTAGTGTGTATTGTGATGGAGACGGAGCTTCTTGTAAGGCAAGATGTGAGGCAAGTCGTCAGACAGATAGTGAGACAGGCTGTTGCATTTCATGAGGATAATAATGTTGAAAGTTATGAAGTACGTCGTGCTACAAGTCATGAGAAAGGTCGTGAAGCAGACTGTGTTCCAGGTCGTGGGGAAAATATGAGGCCGAGTTATGTTACTGGTAGAGAGGAAGCCTTTAGGGTAAGATGGTATGCGTATTGTTGTTCAGGAGATATACAAAGCGGCCAAAATATTTACTGTGAACATATTTTCGAGCTGATCCTTTGGAGTATAGAATGGTGTGATGGAGTGATCATGGGTGGAGTGGTGTGGGATGAATTAGGGTTGTGTTGGTTAGGTGGGAGTGGAATGAAAAAGGATTGGGTGGAGTGGAAAGTTTACTAAAGTGTTTTGGATAGAGTAGTAGAGTAGGTTGGATTGGAATGGTTGAACTGGATTCGTTGCTAAGGTTGAGTAGATTGGGTTTGAGTTGACCCAGTATGGCATGGATGGAGAGGGATGGAGTGGGGAGGGTTTGAGTAAATGTTGTAGCATGGGCTTCAAGAGGTGGGATAGGTAGTTTGAAGGACAGGGACGAAAACTTGGAAAAACGCGAAGGACAAGTTGGAATGACAGCGACGAACAGGTCATAGACTGCGAGGCGGGATAGTTGGGTGAAGACTAAATGGAGAAAAAGGATAAAAGGATCGAGCAAGAAGAGCAAGCAAGTAAGAGGGATGAGTGGAGTTACGTTACCAAGGGAAGAGGAGCAGGCAGTTGGTATGAGTATAAAGTGCAGCGAGAGAGAGGAACTTGCAGGAGAGATGAGCAAGGCAGACGGCTACGAGAGACAAGTTGGATGTTGAAGAAGAACAAAGTGAAGAAGTTTGAAACAAGTTAGCTGCGTAGGAGCAAGAAATTATTCGGGTAAAGATAAAAATGGTAAGCTTTAGGGGAAAAAATAAGTATATAAAGACCCTTAAGTTAGTAGTTCTTGGCTTGAGGAACAGTTGGTGAGGAAGGGAATTTGTACACTGTTGTAATCTTAAACATTTTTCACAGCTCAACATCGTGCAATACAAAATGAAGTCCTATTATATTTCATTCATTTTAGCTTGCAGAAATACATAGGATCACTTGTCTATTTTCTGAGCTTTTTCAGTATTTCACATCAATGTAAATTTCAATAAGCATTCACACAGTTGAATAGTTAGTGTAACTACAGTTCACAAGCACTGGAATCTTCTCAGAGTATGTATATTTAATTAACCTGATGTCAACAGTAATAGGATTCGGTGTATTCAGTCAGATGACGAACAACGCTCAGGAGTTAATTGGACATTATTCCAAGCATATACAACAAAAACTAACCACCACCTCGGAGTGGGAAAGAACCGAGACAGATTTATGCTTCCATCCCTGGTAATTATTATGTAACCCTGGGAACCATAAATCTTTTGCTTAACGATAACTAGTAGAGTATCAAAAATGATTTTTTTTTTTTTTTTTTTTTTGTCGTTGTGTAATGTGCAACATGATTTTTCTTATGACAGTTTACCTTGCGTGGTGTTAGTCAGCATTTTAAAAAGTTCTACTCTTTTGCCTTAATTTCTATTATTGAAACATAAGTTAGAGTAGATTCAAAACCCCGATCATCGAATAACGAATATAGGACACTCTTACCATATGACCACTATACCTATATGTCAGATGTAGTGTGAGTGCGTAAGTGTTCGCTGTATCTGGATCATCGGCCCTTTGAATCAGTATAGAATGTTCCAATCCAAAATGAGGGCTTACTGATTATAAAAAAAAATAGAATATAGACCGTGGAGTGCGGCGTCACTTCACGGTGCAGCTGACAGTTGTCCTCACAGAGTCAGAAGTGACTCTGATGACTTGTATGAACTACAGCACAACACGACCAACGGCACTCCAACACCAACTCGTACACCTGACACTGCCAATTACCAACACTGTGATCCCACGAGTGTAAGCGCTGCTGTTAGCTTGCACAGTTTCCAATTTAGTTGTTTTTAAATTGCAAATTTTGTACATATATTCTAATTGTTTCTGATTACATTTTGGAGCATAAAAACCGATGCACAAAATAAATTCCATAAACACAAAAAACATTATCTATTTTCAATTTCCCAAAAACTCCAGTGCTTACAAAAATCAGAATATTAAACTGTTGCCCATAAAATTGTTCCACTAAATTGGCACCAATATTGTAGTGACACTGCAAACCAATCAGTCCAGCGCCAAGCTTTTTCCCTGATCCAGCCACACACCATTCCCTCCCACCTCACTCCGTCTACCTGTTGTGATGGTGACCTTTCCCAAGCGTGGCACACCAAGCCATTACCTCGTCGTCATTCATTCATTATTGTTCGTTGTTATTTTTACGCACTGTGTATTAAGAGAAATTTGAATAGAATTTAATCAGAATACGCCACTCAAAGCCATACCCCATTAGTGGCGGAATTGTAACATTACAAACTATTTTAATTACCAGTGTTAAAACTCTACTCCACAACGTATTCATTGCTTGATACGTGGATAATGGTTACAATAAAGTAAACGTACTCTTTACGGCACATTAAGCACTTATACAAAAAAAGTGACGGAGCTGAAATGACTAACATTGCTTCATCAGAGACGATGGAGACAAAGAATTAATACGTATATAAGTGTGTGTATATGGGTAACTTGGCACAGGACAGAGCGAATGATACGTGATGCAGACTACTGAGTCGGAGATGACAATTATTGTAATGGTTTATTTTATTCGAACTTGTTCAAGCAGGAGGAGGAAAATATTATTGTCACTGCATTACACACTCGGCAGGAACAACAAAAGCTGCTACGATATACAAGTTTATTTAGGTTAAACAACACTCTTTTAGACCCAGCTAGAAGTATATCGAGACACATATGACAAGTCTTTTCTCATCCACACAATATTTTGATTTAAGACACAGGGTGAGACAGTATTATATGCACTCACATAATACACACCACGTACGCTTGTCCAGGTATGTGAAACTATGTAAATATGAGATCCCTACGTTCATTTACAGTCCATAAAGAATAGTACTGCATGGGGAAGCGTGTGCCTGCATAGATAGGTATATGTGGATTTATCAAATGGATTTACAAAGCACTATCCACCAGTACAATTATTAGGGTCACTTTACAATTTGGTGGATGGGTTTACACAACACTATCCATCCGTATTGGTATGGGATCTGCTTATCACTGGATGGATGGATTTACTCAACACTATCCATCAGTACAACTATTGAACTCTTTTAACACTTGGCAGGTAACATAGTACTTTCCACAGCAAACTCAAGCTCATGGGCCACAATAGCAGTCGATGTATGTCTCACCCTTCAAGTAGTGGTCATGATTACTGTACATCTTTTATACAGACCCGCAACACGTCGTCTATGACTGAGAGAAGCAAATCATTCCCCAGGATAAAGTCGACCAAAAGAACGAACAAGACGATTGAAAGGTAGCAAATGAGAACTGGGAGAGTGGATACGGTGACGGACTGCGAATGGAATGGGCCCTGGTTCGAGTACACGAGAAAACGTCAGGGTTTTTGCAGAGGTGATCTGATGGGTCCAGCTGTTCGTCAAGTATCCTGGCTACGCCGAAACGCCAAGAAAATACCCCCTACATCGTCGTCAACCAACAAAATAGAAGATCCCTGTGATGCTGTGAGTGACGGTGTAGCTGCCCTCTCCTGATAGTGACGTGTATAAATAAGGTGTCATCATAGTGGGACACAAGAGAAGCTACGGCACCAACATCACCACGAAGCTCCACTGTCTCATCTAGTGCGACACCCAATAATCTCAGGGCCTCGCAAGAGTCACGGGCTAATGACAGCCTACAGTCCCGAGGTTGAGGTATAAAAAAAAAAAAAAAAAACATGGGAGCAATATTCAAGAACTGAGAGAATGAAGGCAAAGTAGAACTTCTGCAAAATCGCAGAGTCCTCAAATATTTCGTGAGCTAACCTAAGCATTCCCAGCTTACTAGAAACACGTGACACCAATGAGGGATTATGCTTCTCAAAAGTCAGCTTTGGGTCAAACTTCACATCCAGTTCGAATTTGTCAATATCAGGACACCCCTCGATAATTTGCACAACAATAACTAAAACACCATGCGGAGGATTGTGTGGGGGCTGAGGAAGGAGTTTCTATGGGGTAGATATTAAGTACGGAAAAGAGACGGACAGGAATGGGAGAGCGGGCGGTGGTGGGAGTGGGGGTAAGCCTGTAAGCTGCCAGGTGAGCATGCTTGGATAAAGCTTGCCCAGGGTTTTGGGAGCGGGGGAGTCTGGTGGCGTACAAAGACTTGGTATATGGGGGAGGAGAAGGAGGAGAAATATGGGAGGGAAGAGGAGGGATCGTTGGGGTGGAGATAGTACCCGAGATGTCCTAAGCTATATATACATTATCTGGGAATATAATATAATATGATTTGTTCGATTGATATGTAGGCTACACTGACCCTCTTTTTCATTTAGTAGTCTCAATCTCACTAGCTGATGATCCTATAGATGATCAATAAATATGTCGGCTCTGATGGGTAACTGGCAGCATCATAAAGCACCACACTATTCCCTCGCCAGTCCCCAACCCCTTTGGAAAAATTGCAAAATATGAAGAGGGAAATATATATATTTTTTTTAATGTGCTTGACGTCAGAAACATTCAGTGATATAAGGGTAAAAATGAAGTTAGGTTTTTTCACTTACAAATATCCATGTAATGCAAGTGAAAGAACTACGTTTACATTAATCAGTATTTTGGCTTAAGGGGGAAGTTTTGTGTTACTAAATCTGGAGAAACTAAATCCTCCAAACTATTCCAAGCAACAGAACACCATTATTTTTGTTAACTTGGGCCTGTTTCCTGGCATACTTTGGAGGAATCAAGACACTCCAATGTACCAAAAGGGAATTATCACCTTAAGGACCATGTGATCGTGTATGAAACTTGGAGGCTTCTGATTCCTCCTGACTATGCCACGAAACAAGCTCCTTCCATATATACTGGTGGTGTTTCGTGGCAATGTTTGAAGGACTCATGTAACCTCCAATTTTCTTACTACAACACAGGGTCCCTAAATTTATAACACCCAACGTTGGCTAAATGTTATGCTTTTCTTTGCGTAACCTCAGCGAACTTCAACTCCAAATCTCCTCTGGTTTATCAATGACACTTTATTTATAATTTTAAACATATCTTGTATTTCCATATGCAGTGTTGCCATGATGAACTGTTGTTTCTCTTTGTGTTTGTAGAATATAACTCATAGTTTTCTTGTACAGTCAGGGAGAGAGGTTTGGGTTCATGCCATAAAACCTTAAACAACAGTCGGCAACATTAACCAATTCTCTTCCAGCTATTAGGTCATTTCTCTTGTCCGAGGTCAGCACTAGTGTTGTCCAAAGGTAAAAGTCTACTTCAACTAAACTGAAATAGCAGCTTACAACTTCGATAGTATTCATGAACTAACAACAAACACCAAACTAATGTACTGTATATGATAGGAAAATTCCCGTGTCCAAAATGGGGAAGGTACTGTAGTGTAGTCTATCAGAATAGGTATGAATGAATGTGAGTGCCATGACTATCACAATGTAAATGTTGCGCTATGCAAGAAGTAGGAAGATGGTACGGCGTGACGACATGTTAATTGAGTGATGGTTTTTACAGGATTATTCTTCGTTGGTAAAATAATGTGTTTGATAACTCTGCTTGTATGTTTACGACTTTCAGGGTAAATGTATCCAGCATATATCGCTTACTGACTAGGCCAGACCTACTAATATCTTTGGGTTGTGTATATTCTTTTAGTTATGTTTAAATTTTTTTTAAGGTAAAGTAAATCGCTATAGCATGAACCATAACGCCTCTTTAATACCGCAGATACTTAAAACGAAAATCAATATAAATTCATAATTTAAAGCTCTGGAAGTGATGGGCCTCAAGTTGTTCACACTTGAGTTTGTTAAATAATAATAATGATAATCACCTTGCACCCCTCAATCTTCTCCTGCTTTTGTGACTCCCATCAATCTCTCTCGGACTACAAGTCCTCATCATTTCGCCCTCTATTCCTGCTTCTGTAACTCCCCCCTGCCCCTTTTCACTCTCGCTACTAACACTCAACCTTTTCCTGTTGTTGTCATTCCCCTCTCTCCCTCTCCATTGCCATCCTTCATTACAATCACGTCAAGGGAGAGGGGCAGGGCAGGATACATGATACGGTAGTGATAAACACAGGTATAATATAGTAATCAACGATGCATCAGCCATGCAGAAACGACACTCATTATCAAACAGTGTTAAGGAGAAAAATTCTGGAGGTGGGATTTAAGATGAATATATTAAAAAAAAAATCAACTGTTAGGAAAATGATAAGCAAGTCAAAATTGTGGACGAAATGCAGAAGAAGACTGGGATAACATATTTGTGACAAATTATTAATGCTAATCCTGTTCAAGAAAAGAAGATAAATATATGGACAGACATGTGATGATTTGCATTCGGAAAACACTATAGAGTATTATGAACAGCATCTTGCTTCCTTCCTTCACGAGAAAAGTGTTTGTTGTGTCCTACTTTCTATTTTAATTGATGAGAAGTATTGAGCCTTACAAAATCCCTCAAACTTAGGAGTGCTCATAGAAGGGCGGAAAGTAAAATGCTTAGTATAACTCTATGGAACGGGAGAAAAACATCAGGAATTTGTGAGAAGACAAGAGTTGAGGATATCCTGATCACTATAAAAAGGAAAAAGTAGTCTTGGGCAGGCCATGTTATGCGCCGAACTGATGACAGACAACAATTAAAATGACAATGTGGAGCAGGTGGGGAGGTTAGGGGAGCCGAGGTGAGGTGTTAACTGCTACTGTAGAACCAGGTTGTGTCCTACTTTTTAATTTAATCGATGAGAAGTATTGAGTCTTACAAAATCCTTCGAACTTAGGATTGCTCATTAGGGGAGCCGAGGTGAATTGTTAACTGCTACTGTTGGACCAGGTGTACCTCAAGGGGGGTTGTTTTTGGGGGTAGGTAGGGATTTTTTCACTAGATGTCTCATGATAGGATCTGATTTATATGTGCCTTCACAGTTGTTGAAATTATCTATTGTTTTAATTCTACTATACTGCGTTTTTATATATTTTTTTTATTTGTACACTATCTTGGAATCAGACCAGTTGATGACATGGTTGTTGTCGTATGAGTGAACAAACAGTACTGTACTTTATTCGTGTTTTGAGTTTTGCAGACATAATTGTGTTCCTTTATACGTGTATTTAAATCACGTCCTGTTTCACCTAAATACACAAGATTACAATCATTACATGGAATGTGGTAAATCCAGCCTTGGTGTTGGGTTGGTCATTGTTTTGTTTTTTTATTGTTTTTTTAATGTGGATTTTATGGTTAAGGTATATTTGAAGGCAAGATTTACCTGACTGATTTCACAACCTCCAGACTGGTAACATATGGGACTGCTACTTATGGCTTCTTGTGAAGGGGTGGAGTCTTGGGGACAAAATATGATTTTCTAGCTCTAAAATATGCTTTCTGTATGAACCAACTTTGATATTTTAAGTTTAAGTATACCGGTACTTTCCAAATGTGTGACCGTGTACCAGTCCTCTAAGGCTTTAACTCGTTCAGGATCTGATACAGTACCTTAGTCCGAAGTGTAGTCGTAGTAGTTGTTGTTGTTGTTGTGGTTGTTGTGGTATTAGGTAGCGAGCTCGGCGTTGTGGTGTTCTTAGGTAAAGTGACTGCACAAGTTTCTTTAGGCTTAATTTATTTATACATACTTATCTCTATACAGGGAATTATATTTAATGCCTTGTCTTATATGCCTGTGTCTCTCTCTTATGGAGACAGGTTATAGCCCTGGGAGTCAGTTTAGGAAATCCTACATATTAGTTCAACTTCACTGCTTATATACATTCTCTATTGGGGAGTTTCTGGTACTTTTAAAAGGGGTGGAGTATATTTAAGCTCCACCCAATTCTCCTCTCTCTCTCTCTCTCTACTTTCTCTCCCTCTCTCTCTCTCTCCTCCTTTCTCTCCCTCTCTCTCTTGAGTTTAGAGATGACAGTGAGAAATTGGAGGTAAGGAGGTTGGCCCTCTTGTGTTTGTTATGTCAGAAGGTGTTCTGGCTTATGTAGCTTCAAGTGGGGCAGCTGTGGTGTTACCCTCCTCTACAGTACTGTACATTTGCTCTATCACGCTACCCGCCTGGCCCCCCAGGCATTAAAGCTTTATTTAATAGAAGGCCAGTTCACAATGTTGGTAGGGTTCATAATAAGGAAGATATTAACAATGAAGACATGTATAGTAACCTAAAATAGACATTAAGACATAGGCACATCTTGTACATAAATGAACATAAATAGTATCATTAATACATGAATATTAATACATTGTCACATAAAAATCATCTTAAAATTAATGTGTTTAGCTAGGTGCATGTTATTGTGTGTATATAAGCTAACCTATGCTAAAGGTTCCCACATTAATAAGGGGCCGTGTTGCTAGGCTGTGAAATAACAGTCCTATTCTTTTCAATACAATATAATTCAGTATACCTCGATAGTTCGTTCTTATACAATACATAAATATGATAGTACATGGCAGAAAGATAAGACAGTGGATAATAAACATTGGTACTCAGTTTTATTTTTATCAATATATGGAGGAATCAAATTATATAATAAGGATGATTGAAGCCTATTCTCCTTGAATAACATAATAGTTGCACTTTTTCCGAAACAACTGATAATGAGATGTTAAACAAGTCGACTTTAAATGAAATATGTTTAAAGGTGGAAAAGATTATGTCATGTTGTCAAGCACGTTTATGTTTATTAGGCAAGGTAACGATCCCCTTGGATCGTATTTCCTATGAGTCCGTTTCTTTATAGTAGCCTGTAACCATACCATGTGTAGGGTGATTAGGGTAAATTAATGTTAATTGTGTATCAGCAGGTAAGTATAGATAGTGGAAATTAAAATTGACGATGAAAAGAGATATTGATTAGTAATAGATATGAATGTACATGCATATAGGGCTTGATTAGTATTACTTTGATTCCAAGCAAGTGGAGATTTTGCATCCTTAGGAGATTTATATGCAACTTAAATGCAAAGAAATATGCAAGACAAACATATATGAAGATATGCAACATGGCACTTGAAGTGTTGTGTGTCACTGATGACATCATCACTAAGTATAATATTTATTGGATGAAAATCGAATGTTAAAGGATTACTTCCATTTTCATAGGGAATTGGTGAAGTACGTAGCTTGGGAAAAACATTTTATCTTTTTTTTTTTTTTTTTTTTGAATAATAATGGGATTATGATCTTGTAGTAATATACTACGCATGAATGTATAATAATATACCAAGTAGGTGTATGAAGATAATAAGTAAGATGGTATTTCATCATTGATTATACCATTATATTTCGTAGCTGTTGGAGTGGTAATAATTGTGAGTTAATCTTACCTTAATCGCAGTAAATATTCTCTTAAGAAATAAATGGTTGTCATTTTTCTCTGTTCCTCACCTGCAATTCATTTCCTGCTAATTCACAGAAATAAATAGAAGCCTAAAACATGATATGATTATTCCATATATGTAGTTCTTTTCATCCGTTGATCATGTAAAGTTATATAAATCGTATTTAATTTCTGTGCAATGATTTGCACTCTAATACAGTATATACCTGTTACTTTATCTTATCTTGATTTGCAACGGCTTGTCCCGCAACCTTTTTATTTATGGGATAATGCTTGTATACAACTATCTAAGCCTTACCAAATAGTGTTGATGAAATTCCGCTTAAAATATCCCAATCACGCTCTGGGCTGTGATGATGGTTCTAAGCCATTATTTTTTTTTTTTTGTATAATAAGCGAGCAATATTATTTGAGTCGCTGAATTCCTTCCTAGGGCGCCCAATGGTGAAAGGACACCTTAGAATATAATACATTTAAATTGGGAAATTCATTTGTGTGATACCTGTCAAACAAAACTAGTGTATCATTAAATACCTTATCTGTACCCACTGCTCAATGGCAGAAAATTTATGTTATAAGTCAGATACCTTATAAAAATTAATGATAATATAGTTCTTCCCCAATATTTTATTTCCTTTTGTCTTTTTTCAACTGTTTGATAAAATTGGAAACGAGAGCTCTCAGAATGTAGACGTCATCTTTATCCGCTTGATGCACTTCGTCGGAGCTAATAGCCGCTGCGAGTATAAATACGAAAACCGTTATATAGGTTGATGTGGGCCACATCCGTAAGAAAAATTATTATATATCATTGGAAACCGATCGGAGTTTTTGTTTATAATTGTTTATATTATTATCATCAATAGTAGGGATAAAATTACTAGGAAGAGGAATTGTTAATGTTCAAGAGATATTGATTGGTTTCATTGTGGATGTTGGGTTTCGCGCGCTTTTACCAATTTCTTTATTCTCTTTACATAAACAATATCAACCGCCTGGTAAAATTATGCATTATTATAGGTTTATTACCTACTAAAGAAGTGTGAAGATTCGATCGGGTACCCGTTATCACTTGGAGTGAACATATTGAGTTATTTGTTTTATTATGTCGGCGATTACGCAATATTTCCATGCAAGCTCATAATTTGTTTTGTTATGTTGGCAATCACGCATTATTTTCATGCAAGCCTAGATTTTATTTTGTTATGTTGGCGATCACGCATTATTTTCATGCAATCTCATAATTTGTTTTGTTATATTGGCAATCATGCATTATTTTCATGCAATCTCATAATTTGTTTTGTTATATTGGCTATCATGCATTATTTTCATGCAAGCTCATAATTTGTTTTGTTATGTTGGCAATCACGCATTATTTTCATGCAAGCTCATAATTTGTTTTGTTATGTCCTGATGAAATTGTTGAAATGCAACTCACTGTCGTTCAGTGTAGTTGTCCACGTTGTATCATGGCTTCTGTGTGGCAATTTTATATCATATGAAAGACGTATCCATACGCCATATAGTATTTCATGTGGAGTTTTTTCCTTTTATTTCCGTATTTTGTAGTGTTTATTGACCGTCATATCGATGCAGTCTTCCCATGTGGAGGGATTTTCCTTGTTTCTGTGCCACGAAGTACTTCTAGTATTGTTACGGTGCTGCCGTTTTGTTAACCCATTAAATGCTGGGAGATATGGTAATACAAACGTTTGCTTAATGTCGTAGAAATCAGATACCTTTTATAATATCGAGACATGTATATGGTCATATAAAGTTGGTTTTTATATATATGTGCACTTACCTTTGCGGTTTTTATCATAGTGTTGTTGCCACCAAATATCTAGAAAATGGTTAACCATTGGTAATAACTTATTTGCGTCCTGATTCGGAATTGTTAAGGAAAGTAGATCTATTCCTACTACGTTCCATGATTCGTCCAGGATTAGGGATTCCCGTCATGGAACAGGTCCAAATGTATGGCCTTTATTTGCATTGTCTGCTTCGCACTGAGCGATATATGTGTTTCATCATCTACCCTTAGTTTATGCTAATGGTGTATTGTATGGAGAGTGGTCAGGTACCTATCTCTCCCAGGATGCCTTGCTGCTGTATTATGATATAAGGGTAATTAATACTGAGGGAATCATTATTTGTTGTATCACTATTTGATTGTTTTTTCGTCACGTTTCCTAAGTTTTCTGTAAATAATATCATCATGAAGGGAAAATATATTTAAGTGACTGGGTAATTTTGGGCCATTATTTTCATCCTCAGTTTTTAATGAATATTTTATTACATTCATCATAGAATTGTTTGCTAATGTTTACGAACCGCATTAAGGTCAAAGTCCATGGGTGTCCTCGGAACTAAAAGGACAAGATGACTGTTTAAGGGATCTACTACTTTATTAATCGTCCTAAAAGATAGTTAATATCAATATGCGGGAGAAATTCCTGAATTGTTAGACATTTTCTGGCTAATTTTCCCGTTAGGGTTTGAGGTTATAGTAAGCCAAGGATCGTTTGATAATTTGCGAAAACATGTAAAGGATAGCCTAATATGATTTCTCTCAAAGTACGAAGTGCCCATAATATTGCTTAAGTTTCCTGTTTTGTTACAGAGTAACGAGTAATCTGCGTACTTAATATTCTCTAAGCTTAAGTACATACCTGACATAGACCCATTGCTACCTCTTACATAAGTACAGCGCCTTAGTCTACTGAGGAAGCATCTGTACACTCCATAAAAGACAATGAATATTTGGGAACGTAAGAATTGAAGCTTACATTAATTAACCTTTAATAATTCAAAGCTTAGCTGTTTTTTCTGGCATCCATACAAAATTTGTATCTTTCTCGAGGGGATTATTTAGGTGTTTTAGTTACTTGGGAAAATACTTTACAAAGATTCTATATAAGAACATAAGACCAAGAATGATTTTATGTTAGTAACATTTATTTAGAATAGTGAATATTCTCATTGCTCGTATTTTATCAGATTGTGTGTGGAGCACAGGGGCGGTTAAATAGATAACCTAAAATGATAAGTTCCTGGTAAGAAACTGAGACATAGACACTTTAAAGTTTGAGGCCTACCTAATGTAATCTCTGTATAACCTTCGTTATAGTTACTTACTATGAAAATAATCAAATCGTTGAGATTAGCGATGACTACGTTATTAATAAAACCAATACGAAAATTGATCATATGCTGAAATGTGGATGAAGCATTACATAAACCAAATGGTCTACGAATGTATTCATAATAACCATGGGAAGTATTAAATGTTGTAATGGGTTGAATTTTATCATCTAATGTTACTTGCCAGTTTCCACTGACCAAGTCTAATGTGGAGAATATCATAGGTTTTGTTTCACCAATGTTAGACAAAACATCTTAAAGGAGGGAGGGAATATTTATTTTTAAGTGTAGCATTATTTATTTTCTGCAATCAATGACTGGCCTAAAATCACCATTATTTGTTTCTTGAAACCAAAAACATTGGGCTGTTAAAATGGGAGTTAGAATTCTTAATAATGCCTTCATCCATCATTTCATTTAATATTTCGTTTACAACTTTCTGTGTACTATGCAGTACGGTAGTCTATATGCTCGAGTAAATGGGTTAAGGAGATGTTAGAGTAATGGTATATTTTTTTTTTTTCTAATAACTTACAGGTAGGGCAATCGCATTTTAATATGTGGCTAGTATAGTGATGAGATTATCACGATAAAGTGGAAAATCGCGTCCACTGACCAAATTTCTAAGTTGCTCCCTTACGACTATCTATTTATCCTTCGGTAAGAACCGATACAATATTTCCTTGTGGTATTGGTCTAACTTCCATCTGTACAGATCACATAGATATGTTCCTTTCTTTACATGAATATTGGTAAATGGTTTATTAATATCAGTGACATTTTCACTGTTTACATTAGTTAAGTAAATTAATCCCTGGTTATATATTATTTAACTAGTTCTATTAAGGATAGAACGGTTGTTTGTGGCTGTACATGAGATGGAAGATGTACCTTCAATTTATGGACGAAATTTGGAGTTAATATATTTTTATATGCAGCAATGGCCTTTATGATAATGGGGTTATTTCCCTCATTTTCAATACGTATAGGGTTAACATTACCTGGACTTATATAGTTTGGCCTGGACAATCCTGTATTTGAATACATTAATTCCTAAAATGTATTATTTTATGTTTTTAGGGTTTATTATAATGGTTTGTTTAATAAGGTATGATAAACCTAGTTTATAATTTTGTATTATATAAAATTCATTATGAATATGGTTAGTTCCCTTGTCTAACCGTACAGGAAGGGTTAGTTTCCCTAAGACCTGTAATTTATTGCCTGTCATGGTTGACCATTCTATGTCACCTGTTCAATCCTGGTTTATAAATGCTGCTGGGGACCTAATTTGCTCAATTTGTTAAAGGAATTATCCGATAACAAGGAAACTGCGGCGCCTGTGTCTATCATTAAGGGGGTGTTACTATGTGATACTAGGACAGGGAATTATAGTATATTATTGGTAAATGCGACGACAGGGCCTACAGTTATATTTTCGGTACGTTTTAATATTGTGGCGGTCTCGTTTCATGCATCATATTTCGATTGTGCCAGTCCCGTTTCATTCTGTTAAGGATCATGCATTCATCTAAGGAATGCGACTTTGACTCATGTAAATGACTGTATTTATGATCACTTTCGTTACAGTGTTTGCAACGTTTTCCCTGTGATTCCCTTTGAGTAGGTGTGGCATCAAAATTAAAAATCTTCGTACCCTTGGATTGAGTAATCTGTAATTCACGATGTATGATACGAGATTCCTTCGAATTTAAAGCTAGAGACCCTGATAGTGCAAGTGCTTTTGCTGGTTCACTTGTATTTATGTTGTCTGCCTTAGTTTTAATTATTCTCTGAACCCATGATAATGAATTATGTAATTTACCATCCCCAAAAACATCAATAAGTGACTGTCTGAATGTAGCATATGACGTTAAATTCTGTGGATTATCTCCCGTATAGTACTTTGAATAATTGTGGGTGGGTAAAATTCTCATTGCTTGCATAGTAGAGGTAATTAGAAGAGCAGAGACAGTCGGAGATTGTGGAGGAGTAGCCATTTTTGGAGAAAATACAGGTTAATATAGTATACCAGATAGAGGCTTTAATGGGGGTAAGGTTTGGAGAAACAAAGGAATGTACTCGAATGTGTTGGAACCACAAACGAAACTTAGGGAGGTAGAGGAATCTAGCTTGGAGGCTAGTGAATCATTATCAGGGATATTCGAAGTTAGTTATGATACCTTTGGATTAATGGGGGATTATATCTTTACTTTTGTTTTAATTTGGCACTTGTTTTCTGTTGTCTGGGCTGTTATTGAGGAACCTATTTTCTAACATGTTCGTGGACAAGTGAAAATTAATGTAATGTAACATGTAATGTGTACCTACTTTAGTTGACTGTAGTTGCAACGACGATGATGACGAGTGGAAGTTTTGTTGGGGCGTTGCCTGACGAGGCGACGATGTAGTGAAGGGGCGACGACCGTGAAGTGACGAAGCGATGATTAGTTAGCTCGCACACTAACACACTAACAGTCGTAATTGGAGTGAAGATGATGAACCTTGACTTGTCTTATACGAGAGAATTTACGTATAAGGAGGCGGCGTCAGCGTGGAGGTGATGGAGTGATGGCGTTGTCCTTACGAAAGAATTTACGTAACAGGATCGCCGTAGTGATGAAGTGATGATTGTTTGTAGTGAAGTACATGAGGTTCTCTGTAGGTCAGTTGCAATTATGTTAAAGCAGGTGTTTCTTGTAGGTGAAGAATTTGTGGTTTATCTCCCTCGTTAGAGGTCGTAAGATTACCCACTGAAGAAATTACTTGAGAGAATTTACAAGCAGATTCCTTCAACTTGTCCTTGGACTATGTTAGTCACTGTACTCCCGTGAAGTCTTTACCTTGCAACTTGCTTTGTTGCAAAACACCGCTGCCATCAAAATGTACCAGTCCTCTAAGGCTTTAACTCGTTCAGGATCTGATACAGTACCTTAGTCCGAAGTGTAGTCGTAGTAGTTGTTGTTGTTGTTGTGGTTGTTGTGGTATTAGGTAGCGAGCTCGGCGTTGTGGTGTTCTTAGGTAAAGTGACTGCACAAGTTTCTTTAGGCTTAATTTATTTATACATACTTATCTCTATACAGGGAATTATATTTAATGCCTTGTCTTATATGCCTGTGTCTCTCTCTTATGGAGACAGGTTATAGCCCTGGGAGTCAGTTTAGGAAATCCTACATATTAGTTCAACTTCACTGCTTATATACATTCTCTATTGGGGAGTTTCTGGTACTTTTAAAAGGGGTGGAGTATATTTAAGCTCCACCCAATTCTCCTCTCTCTCTCTCTCTCTACTTTCTCTCCCTCTCTCTCTCTCTCTCCTCCTTTCTCTCCCTCTCTCTCTTGAGTTTAGAGATGACAGTGAGAAATTGGAGGTAAGGAGGTTGGCCCTCTTGTGTTTGTTATGTCAGAAGGTGTTCTGGCTTATGTAGCTTCAAGTGGGGCAGCTGTGGTGTTACCCTCCTCTACAGTACTGTACAACCGCTCCGGGTGTAAATGTGCAAGTCTAAATGTAAATTACTACAAATCTTTAGCACTCTGAGAAACATGGAGGAGATGACTGAAGGTTTGGTGGAGTCATGGTAATACGAGAAAAAATTGATGTATAAATCACAATGGGTGTGTTCCTATATAATATACTGTAAAATTAGTGCTACTGTCATTCTTTAGCACCAAAACTTGCGTAAAAGGTAACTGACTGTTTGTCTCCCATTCAAAATTAAAGTTGATAGACTCACCACCCCATCTGTACACGGGGCCCCTTGTCTTGTATAAAACAATGTATGTCATACTCTCTTTGACTATTCACCACTGAAGAGCGCCGAAACTGTATGGTAGTATATCTTTTCGTCTACCATTGTGGGTTTTCTTCGCCTTGTTGACGCTCACGCCAGAGCGAACTCGACTCCAGAACATAATATTATTGTAAGTAAATTCATCTCGAGTTCATCTATTATAATAAAACTAGTTTATATTTAAGGGTTTCTTTGTTGTTTTGTTCGCACATGACTTGAAACCTACACATCGCACAGCAAATATAAGCACATTACATATTCAGAATCAGCATTTTCCGCAACATGTTCGAGGCATATTTCTAGAGGGAAAATTTAGTCGCCGCCTAGGCAGCCGCAGCCTACGTTGCGGGTGGAAGCTGGACAAATAGATACGCGGGCGAGAGTTGGCTAGTACTTTTTATCTATAACATTAATAATAAAATAAAAGTACAGTCTGTAATCACATTGTACTTACAGTATACTATATCTCAAGCATATTTGACGAGTGGGGTTTGAGATTCATGAGGTTTATCCGAATTCGACGCTGTAATTTCAATTTTCCCTCCAGTCAGGAAAAAACGTACCAGGGCCTCTTACAGGACCGTTTTATCTCCAGTTGAATACGAATATGAGAACTGAATTGCCCCGTAAATATAATGCCCGTACCTACCAACATTCATAACATTGTTTACCCTTTATGGATCTCGCTCTGCACAACAAAGCCACGTTTTACTCATATACAAGCACAAACACACACATTGTTAGGGATATACGCTGTGATTTTTTTTCATAAATGGCAATGGATAAAAACCAGTTGCAAATATCAATTCCGTGATGCCAATTTCCATCGTGGTCTCACTGAGCTTGAAGTAGTATTTACCTCCTGACTATTTCACTTTTTTACATGGGAAGTTTTACATGGGCTAGATAATTAAGATAAATCCTATCGTGCAACTGTTTTAGTTCGCATTTTCAACTGATGTAATATACTGATTAGTTTATTATCATGTGTTATTCATATCCAATATGTATGTAAAAAAGAAACACTCGAATGCTGCTGTAAGTAAAATTCATTACCTTTCACTCTATCGGTTATAAAGAGGATATTTTGTATGAAGCAAAGAATTTTCGTTTCAAAAACAAAAATATTACCTACGACTGTATGCTGTAATTAAAAGAACGAATTATATTTGAAATTAACACAGAAAATTATTGGTAACTTTTCCGGAGAGAGGTTGAGTTTCGATCATTGTCATGTGCTTTCTTATTTTGTCGATTATATATAATAATTGCACGAACAAGTCCAGGTCAGGAGGACACAACCAGAATCCATGTAATTCAAAATGTAGCCTACCGAAGATGAGATTTTTTATCAAATGCAAGATGCAGCTGTGAGTTCTTAAAAGCATGTTCTACTTCAAAGAGCAGCAAGATACAAAAATAAAAGAGACAGTGATTGCACGCCCGTTCCAATTCTTTAACTAATACACAGTGTACACACTTGATCTTACTTCTGGTGGTATCAAGTAACTTTTTTTTTTTTTTTTTTTTTTTTATTCATTGCGCCGTATCGTCAGTCAATAGGCAGACAACAGTACACAAGGGTAGGCGGGACTCACGAGAACTCAATGACCACACACACATACAAGCACACACACACGCGCACATCAAGTAACTCTGGCATATTAATACACACACACACAGGAATGGCATAAATGCAAATATGTACACTCACACATTATAAGCAAGCATAAAAGCACACGCACTCTAACGTACAGTCACGAGCATTAATAAGTATTCAGGTGTGCTTCGAATACCTAGAGACAGTAAATAAATGCACAATAAGATCTCCATTGGAATTACTTCGTTGGTGATTTGGACTGTTCAAAGCTTCAACCAAAGTGCTTGTGACTGTACACTTGCAATCCAAAATTTGTATCCAGGTCTTGATAAAGTTTCGAATCATTTGACATACTAGTGAACTAATTACAACGCTTTATCCTGGTTCACATTTGCTTGAGTTCGCTTAATACTCGATCAGGCTATTCGAAGCAAGCCTGGATACATATTTTGGATTGCGAGTTTACGTTGGTATAAAGCTCTCTCTCTCTCTCTCCCTCTCTCCAGTTGTGTCTCAGAGTTTTGTTTATGCGTCTCGCGAGGCTATATCTCTCACTCAGCTGATCACGCCTCCTTCTCCTGCACACCTCCTCCTCCTCTGAATATCTACGTTGCTTGTTTTTCAATCTCCCCTATCTATCTTCTGAACTTCATTGCGCCAGTATTCTTTTGTCTCTCTCTTTCCCCTCCTTATATTCTGCTTAATTTTTCTTCCTCCTGCTTCTCCTCGTTTCTCTTCTACTTCTTTATTTCCTCTCTCTCGACCTCCCCTTCTTTCTTTTCTTTTTCCATTTTTCTAACCTTTTTAATATTCCTTAATTTATGCTCTCTCTCTCTCTCTCTCTCTCTCTCTCTCTCTCTCTCTCTCTCTCTCTCTCTCTCTCTCTCTCTCTCTCTCTCTCTCTCTCTCTCTCTCTCTTCTCTCTCCTCTCTCTCTCCTCTCTCTCTTCTCTCTCTCTCTCTCTCTCTCTCTCTCCTCTCTCTCTCTCTCTCTCTCTCTCTCTCTGTCTGTCTGTCTGTCTCTCTTCTCTCTCTCTCTCTCTCTCTCTCTCTCTCTCTCTCTCTCTCTCTCTCTCTCTCTCTCTCTCTCTCTCTCTCTCTCTCTCTCCCTCTCTCTCTCTCTCTCTCTCTCTCTCTCTCTCTCTCTCTCTCTCTCTGGAATCTATTTTTATTCAACCCGTCACCTCACCTTCATAATGTTTCCTTCTTACTCTCGCCTCTGCAACCCATCCAACAGAGGGAAGTGGGTGAGGGAAGGGAATGAGATGGAACAAGAGAATGAGGAAAAGTTGAAATGCATGGAAGAGGAACTGAGAGAGAAGGGAAGGGAAGGGAAATAGAAAGAAAGGATGGAAAAGGGAGGAGGAGAATTAGGTAAAGTGAGAAGAATGAAGGGAAAGGAAAGGAGAAAGAAAGGATGGAAAAGGGAGGAGGAGAATTAGGTAAAGTAAGAAGAATGGAAGGAAAGGAAAGGAGAAAAGAAAGGAGGAATGAGTTAAAGACTTGAGAGTGAAGAAAACTGATAAGAGTGGACGAGAAGGGAAAATAGAGAAAGGACTGGACTGAGGAGTTAGAGAGAATGGTTAAGAATAATTTATTGTAAGTGGGGATGAGGTGGGAAGGAAACTTAGGAAATGTGAAATGTATGAAAGGGCAAGGAGAGGAATAATGATAATGAAGTGAGAAAGGTAGGGACACGAGACACTTAGAAAATGTGGAAGGGAGAAAGCAGGGAAGAGCAAGAATTAGGAAGGCAGGAAAATTAGGAAAAGTACCATGGGTGAAACGAAAATACAGAAGACAAAAAGGAAGAGTCGGAAGGAAAAATTGAGGAATGAAAGAAAGAAAAGGAAAACAAAAGGAAAAACAAGAAGATAGACAGAGGAGTAAAAAAAACAACAAGAGAAGAATGAGGATAAGTATGCCCCGGGCTCATATTGCACCACAACTGATAACTAACTCTCTTAGAAATTCAACCGTGTAACTATAGGCCACTGTGGTCTTAATTCACACTTAGGTTCAAATCCTATACTTTTTCTTGAAAGTATTTTTACCCCCCGCTCGCAAATTCATAAAAAAAAAAAAAAAAAAAAAAAAATAATAATAATAATAATAATAATAATAATAAAAAATAATAACACATACAAATCGAGGAGGAATGCGTGGGGTGGATATTATTTACTACAGGCAAAATGTTGTTGTTGTTGGTTGTGGGTGCAGGTGGGTCTTGGTTGCAATTTGCCCATGTCTCTTGGTGTAAGAAATCTTCCCTCCTAGGTGAGCATTTATCCGAAATTCAATTAGCCTATTTTTTTCAGAATCTAAATGTATTGGCAGACTGTTACCTGGGAGAATCAGTACCCTCCAGATTCCCCACATCAGAAAGACCACCTTATATTGAGTTGCTTCTCTTTACTCCGCCTCATTTTAGGACCCTCATCTAAAGTGAAGAATTCTCCAAATTACTCAACAAATTTCACCAGGTTCGTCATACGTTTGGCTTATCTGTTAGCTGAGAGAACATTGTGCACTTTAGTTTTGAGCCAATTTGATTCTCTTCCCTTTCCTTGCATTTTATGACAACAGACAGGATAACAAATTACTCTTATCGTTTTTCAGTTAACTAGCATTCAGAATTTGTGTTACAGCACCTACCTAATGTGGTAAGAAATTACTTATATTTTTCCTGAAATTATAACTACAAAAATAAAAGATACATGAAATGAGCGTAAATGGTGTGTACTGATTTGTATATTATTATGTACTGTGAATTTGCTGGAGTCCTTACAACAATAAGGACAATAAATAGCATTTGCCTACACTAAAATTGTAACATAGACTTTATTTACACTTAATTAAGCTTATAATAAAAAAGAACTGGAGAAATAAAAAGCAAATCCTTGACAATTAAAAATAATAAAATATGGGTATGATATTAAATTGCACAGAAAAGTAGCGATGCAGTGTTATAATTAACTTCTGGATGTAGCCATAGTTGTGTGTTACATAGTGGTAGTGACACTGATGATATCAACCCACACATACACAAGCATTAAATTAAGGGGGAAGTTTTGTGTTGGTAATTCTGAAGCAACTGAATCCTCCAAACTAATTCAAAGCAACAGACCACCATTATTTTTGCTCTTCTGGTCCTGTTTCTGGCACACTTTGGAGGCATCATGGCACTCCAATGACACAAAAGCGAATTATCCCCCTTAAACAACATCCACCACAACATGCAACGCGCATTTCTAAATATTAAGACATTCTCATAAGTATACAGCCTTGGCACAACATCGTGAATTACCTTACCCACAAATAGTTCCCGAAATAAACAACTATGAATCTTTCCTACGATCTGATAATTTTGCCACACTTATGCAACATTGGGACAGATTACGATTATTGTGAACTACAATACTCACAAATAGTTCCCGCAATAAACAACTATGAAACTTTCCTACGATCTGATAATTTTGCCACACTTATGCAACATTGGTACAGATTACAGAGCCTTTCTAAAACCACATAAACATTAAAAAAACTACGCAACTTTTCCATAATTATGCAACCTTCATACATCCACACAACCTCTCCACAACTTCTCAATTGTGGTACAAGTTACACAACCTTGCGACAATTTCAAAAGAGTCCCAAAACTTTAACACGGGCTACCCATGCACAATTTATACACAAACTAAACAGCTACATCCTCAACAGCACCACACTAAAAGAAAACATCACGACAACAACGCAACTTGACCGTAACACAAAATATCACAATGCAACTCAACACATCCGGGAAACTCCTTTTTTTCAGTGAGTGAATTTTAATGACCTGTTGACTCACCTTGTTTTTGTTAGCTTTATTACATGAATCTGTTTTCCTGAGATAAAAAAAAAATATATTTACTCATTATGGTGTGCATGTACTGTTGCATAAATGTTATATAAATTCAGACAGACAGAAAGACAGACTGATAGATTAGAGATGACTAGACAGATCGATGGATAGACAAATGGACAGATAGACAGATAGATAGATTGATAGATATACAGACATAAAGATGAAAGTATATACAGTCGTTGTCAATAATAATAATCCACATTGGGTGACTCATGTAAAGGTTTGACAGCTTCTCTCTGTTCCTTAGCCTGAGAACTTTCCAATATATAAGTTAAGTACCATCTTCCAATTTACTACAAGCACCTACCCACTATTTGAAACAATATTATAATATGACAACGTGAAAACATTAGACAGCAAGTTGTTTGAGATACCCATATGTAGTTGATTATTTTCAACCACGAGTGTACATATAGATAGATCAATAGTATATACATAGGAATTAAACATGTATACTATACATGAGGCCATTCAGAATAGAAAGAAAATATATTGCTTCGTTAGTATAAACCATGAATACCGAAAACACTTTACACACACACACACACACAAACAACATACACACATACACTGTTTTCCTATTAGTCCAGTAAATTTATATCAGGACCCACCACTAATTGCAACACAAACGAAACCAGTGATATTTGTCTTGGATAAAGGTTCCTTATATCATACTAAAAGTCCCAAAGAATCGTCGGAGTGGAAATATTTTTGCCATTTATTAACTTGGCGCAACATCAAATGGTCATAACTTCTAAACTACTGAAGATAACCCAAAATAAAAAAACCAGTTTCACCTATGTTTTTCATTGTTAATCTTCAAGTAGAAGTGCTAAAATTAGTTATCCCCATCTCTAAAACTTAAAAATAAGTTACCCCCCTACGATACCCACACACATACATGTCCACAATGTCAGTCAGTTCATTTGCCTGTTCACTCAGATTTCGCTGTTATCTTCATCCTCAGCACTGCAATAGTCATTGTTTTGACAAACACATCTGCACCCAGAACACGCAGGTGAGCAATGAAACCCATGCCGGCGGCAGCTACAGCGTCCCACATCCCTCAACCTGACTTGCATACACAACCACACTAGAGTTAACAACGACTGTGGTGCAGGGGACACGGTCAGAAACGACTAGTTTAAACGTTACATCTGATAGCTTCCATCCCCAGTCATCAGCATTCAGTGTGTTCCCCTGCCACTCTTGGATTTGATGGTAGACACGCATGATACTTTGATAGCTGCTGATGTTGGTGGCAACGTGTTTGGATGAACTGCCATCTTCTCGTGGTGACAAGGGCTTGGAATCGGCGATATTTAACATCATCGATGGAGTCGCTGGGGTTCCACTTATAGACAATGACCATTGCCTTCTCACCAGCCTTTTACTCCTTAACAACTTCACCTGTTTCCGAAATGCTTCGCTGACTTGAATAAGTTTGAAACCTGCCGCCTTCCTGATTCCAAAAACCCC